>BNJM01001053.1:48278-72897 GCA_015472975.1 Rousettus leschenaultii | reverse complement strand
CTTCCAAAGACGACCTTTTTCCACCACTTGGTGTCGCCATTCGTCGTTTTCCTCCACAAGGAAGATGCTGTTGAAAAGATGCATTGGTGGCCCCGGCCTGCCTGGGCATGCCCGCTGTGGCTGGCCCTGAACCCGCCGCGAGGATACAGATAGCAGGGTGACATGCTTTGGACTCCAAGGAGCCTTAGGGGAGGGCGAGTGCTTCTCAAGGTTCTACAGCCACCGACCCCAGACGACTGAACCTTCCCTACATATACCCAGGCCAAAGGGTAGCCTGTCTTTACACTTTGCAGTTGTGGGTAGGGCAAATTCTCCCTGCCCACAAAAGACTTTCCTCGTCACCTCTTACATTTCCTCGGCAACGGTGCGGGACATATACTAGAACTTCCGAAACAATGCAAGTAGAGCACCTCGCCGACAGAGAAGCCTGGAGACCTGAAGTGTTTCCAGTCAACGTATTGTCCCAATAGTCTGGATCAGAGTGATCTCTGTTGATGAATAAGCGGATATGGGAAGTCACCTCTAAGTCTTTGGCAGAGGGTTAGTTGCCCTGTCTGAAATCTCTTCAGGAAAAGGCTCTGAATGTCCAACGGAAGGCCTCATCACCTTACTTCTCCTTGGTGCGTTGGCACTGTTGGGAACACTGTATGGCAGCCATCCTCACAAGAAATTTTACCCACCCTACACGGTTGCCATGACAAAGGCACTCGTGGAACCGCTTTCTCTTTGCTTTCTTGAAGAAGGTTCACTGTGCCGAATGAGTTCCAGATAACAACTTTGGAAGTGACCGGGCAGCACAGAGCGTTTGACTCCATGCACGATCTATCAGTACAGAGTGTGAGAACAAACAGCTTACATCGACAAAGGGAGTTTCCTAATTCTTCTCTGGAAGTGAACACAGCTCGCATCTTCAACAGGGCCACAATTCTGGCGCGATGGTCTCCAGCTGCCATTGACACTGCAACACGGGCGGAGGAGCCTGCTTCAATAATGGTAATTACACACCTTGCAGGAAACAAACACACTCATGTTCTCTATATCATACCGAGTGCGGATGCCGACGCACGGGATTGAATAACAACCGCTCACCATCACTCGCGGGATTGCTCAGGTTACAAGAGAGGCATTGCACACAGTGCCTTTCTACCGTTTGCAAGGTAGTGTCTACAGGAGATAGAGATTCAATGGACATTAACACACATTCTTGAATCATGAGGGAGAACCTCTGAAGACGTTTCAGAAGTTGTTACGTTCCGGAGTCTTGCTGCCTATTCCCGCATGGTACGAATTTATCTCCAGGAACCTCCCTGTTTACGCACAGGTCTTTACACTTTGCAGTTGTGGGCAGGGCAAAGGCTCCCTGCCCACAGGAGAGTTTCCTCGTCGCCTCTTACATGTCCTCGGCAAAAGTGCGGGACATATACTAGAACTTCCGAAGCAATGCAAGTAGAGCACCACGCCGACAGAGAAGCCTGGAGAGCTGAAGTGTTTCCAGTCAACGTATTGCCCCAAGTAGTCTGGGTCCGAGTTATCTCTGTTGATGAATAAGCGGATATGGGAAGTCAACTCTATGGCTTTGGCAGAGGGTTAGTTGCCCTGTCTGAAATCTCTTCAGGAAAAGGCTCTGAATGTCCATCGGAAGGCCTCATCACCTTACGTCTCCTGGGTGTGTTGGCACTGTTGGGATCACTGTATGGCAGCAATCGTCACAAGAAATGGTGCCCACCCAACACGGTTGCCATGCCAAAGGCACTCGTGGAACCGCTTTCTCATTGCTTTCTTGACGAAGGTTCACTGTGCCGAATGAGTTCCAGATAACAACGTTGGAAGTGACCGGGCAGCACAGAGCGTTTGACTCCATGCACGATCTATCAGTACAGAGTGTGAGAACAAACAGCTTACATCTACAAAGGGAGTTTCCTATCTCTTCTCTGGAGGTGAACACAGCTCGCATCTTGAACAGGGCCACAATTCGGGGGCGACATCCTCCAGCTTCCATTGACACTGCAACACGGGCGGAGGAGCCTGCTTCAATAATAGCAATTACATACCTTGCCGGAAGCAAACACACTCTTGTTCTCTATATCATCCCGAGTGCGGATGCCGACGCACGGTCTTGAATAACACTCACTCACAATCACTCGCGGCACTGCTCAGGATACAAGTGAGGCGTTGCACACAGTGCCTTTCTGACATTTGCAAGGTAGTGTCTCCAGGGGATACTGATTCAATGGACATTAACACACATTCTTGAATCATGAACGAGAACCTCTGAAGACGTTTCAGAAGTTGCTACGTTCCGGAGTCTTGCTGCCTAATCCCGCTTGGTACGAATTCATCTCCAGGAACCTCCCTCTTTACGGACAGGTCTTTACACTTTGCAGTTGTGGAATTGGCAAATGCTCCCTGCCCACAGGAGAGTTTCCTCGTCGTCTCTTACATCTCCTCGGCAACTGCACGGGACATATACTAGAACTTCCGAAACAATGCAAGTAGAGCACCACGCGAACAGAGAAGCCTGGAGACCTGAAGTGTTTCCAGTCACCGTATTGCCCCAAGTAGTCTGGGACCGAGTGATCTCTGTTGATGAATAAGAGGATATGGGAAGTCAACTCTAAGGCTTTGGCAGAGGGTTAGTTGCCCTGTCTGAAATCTCTTCAGGAAAAGGCTCTGAATGTCCATCGGAAGGCCTCATCACCTTACTTCTCCTTGGTGCGTTGGCACTGTTGGGATCACTGTTGGCAGCAATCCTCACAAGAAATTGTGCCATCCCAACACGGTTCACATGCGAAAGGCACACGTCGAACCGCTTTCTCATTGCTTTCTTGACGAAGGTTCACTGTTTCGAATGAGTTCCAGATAACCACTTGGAAAAAGACCGGGCAACGCAGAGCGTTTGACTCCATGCACGATCTATCAGTAAAGAGTGTGAGAACAAACAGCTTACATCTACAAAGGGAGTTTCCTAACTCTTCTCTGGAAGTGAACACAGCTCACAACTTGAACAGGGCCACAATTCTGGCGCTAGGGCCTCCAGCTGCCATGGACACTGCATCACGGGCAGAGGTGCCTGCTTCAATAATGGCAATTACATACCTTGCGGGAAAGAAACCGACTCATGATCTCTATATCATACCGAGTGCGGATGCCGACGCACGGGCTTGAATAACAATCACTCACCATCACTCGCAGGATTGCTCAGGTTACAAGAGAGGCATTGCACACAGTGCCTTTCTGACGTTTGCAAGGTAGTGTCTACAGGAGATAGAGATTCAATGGACATTAACACACATTCTTGAATCATGAGGGAGAACCTCTGAAGACGTTTCAGAAGTTGTTACGTTCCGGAGTCTTGCTGCCTATTCCCGCATGGTACGAATTCATCTCCAGGAACCTCCCTCTTTATGCACAGGTCTTTACACTTTGCAGTTGTGGGCAGGGCAAAGGCTCCCTGCCGACAGGAGAGTTTCTCGTCGCCTCTTACATTTCCTCGGCAACACTGCGGGACATATACTAGAACTTCCGAAACAATGCAAGTAGAGCACCACGCCGACAGAGAAGCCTGGAGACCTGAAGTGTTTCCAGTCAACGTATTGCCCCAAGTAGTCTAGATCAGAGTGATCTCTGTTGATGAATAAGCGGATATGGGAAGTCACCTCTAAGTCTTTGGCAGAGGGTTAGGTGCCCTGTCTTAAATCTCTTCAGGAAAAGGCTCTGAATGTCCAACGGAAGGCCTCATCACCTTACTTCTCCTTGGTGCGTTGGCACTGTTGGGAACACTGTATCGCAGCAATCCTCACAAGAAATTTTACCCACCCTACACGGTTGCCATGACAAAGGCACTCGTGGAACCGCTTTCTCATTGCTTTCTTGAAGAAGGTTCACTGTGCCGAATGAGTTCCAGATAACAACTTTGGAAGTGACCGGGCAGCACAGAGCGTTTGACTCCATGCACGATCTATCAGTACAGAGTGTGAGAACAAACAGCTTACATCTACAAAGGGATTTTCCTAATTCTTCTCTGGAAGTGAACACAGCTCGCATCTTAAACAGGGCCACAATTCTGGCGCGATGGTCTCCAGCTGCCATTGACACTGCAACACGGGCGGAGGAGCCTGCTTCAATAATGGTAATTACACACCTTGCAGGAAACAAACACACTCATGTTCTCTATATCATACCGAGAGCGGATGCCGACGCACGGGATTGAATAACACTCACTCACAATCACTCGCGGCACTGCTCAGGATACAAGTGAGGCGTTGCACACAGTGCCTTTCTGACATTTGCAAGGTAGTGTCTCCAGGGGATACTGATTCAATGGACATTAACACACATTCTTGAATCATGAACGAGAACCTCTGAAGACGTTTCAGAAGTTGCTACGTTCCGGAGTCTTGCTGCCTAATCCCGCTTGGTACGAATTCTCCTCCAGGAACCTCCCTCTTTACGGACAGGTCTTTACACTTTGCAGTTGTGGGCAGGGCAAATGCTACCTGCCCTCAGGAGAGTTTCCTCGTCGGCTCTTACATCTCCTCGGCAACTGTGCGGGACATATACTAGAACTTCTGAAACAATGCGAGTAGAGCACCACGCGGACAGATAAGCCTGGAGACCTGAAGTGTTTCCAGTCACAGTATTGCCCCAAGTAGTCTGGGTCCGAGTGATCTCTGTTGATGAATAAGAGGATATGGGAAGTCAACTCTAAGGCTTTGGCTGAGGGTTAGTTGCCCTGTCTGAAATCTCTTCAGGAAAAGGCTCTGAATGTCCATCGGAAGGCCACATCACCTTACTTCTCCTTCGTGCGTTGGCACTGTTGGGAACACTGTATGGCAGCAATCCTCACAAGAATTTGTGCCCACGAAACATGGTTCCCATGCGCAAGGTACACGTCGAACCGCTTTGTCATAGCTTTCTCCACGAAGGTTCACTGTGCCGAATGAGTTCCAGATAACCACTTGGGAAAAGACAGGGCTGCGCAGAGTGTTTGACTCCATGCACGATGTATCAATACAGAGTGCGAGAACAAACAGCTTACATCTACAAATGGAGTTTCCTAACTCTTCTATGGAAGTGTACACAGCTCGCATCTTCAACAGGGCCACAATTCTGGCGCGATGGCCTCCAGCTGCCATTGACACTGCAACACGGGCGGAGGAGCCTGCTTCAATAATGGTAATTACACACCTTGCAGGAAACAAACACACTCATGTTCTCTATATCATCCCGAGTGCGGATGCCGACGCACGGGCTTGAATAACAATCACACACAATCACTCGCGGCACTGCTCAGGATACAAGAGAGACATTGCACACAGTGACATTCTGACGTTTGCATGGTAGTGTCTACAGGAGATACAGATTCAATGGACATTAACAGACATTCTTGAATCATGAGCGAGAAAATCTGAAGACGTTTCAGAGGTTGCTACGTTCCGGAGTCTTGCTGCCTAATCCCGCTTGGTACGAATTCATCTCTAGGAACCTCCCTCTTTACGGACAGGTCTTTACACTTTGCAGTTGTGGGTAGGGCAAATGCTCCCAGCCCTCAAAAGACTTTCCTCGTCGCCTCTTACATGTCCTCGGCACAGTGCGGGACATATACTAGAACTTCCGAAACAATGCAAGTAGAGCACCTCGCCGACAGAGAAGCCTGGAGACCTGAAGTGTTTCCAGTCAACGTATTGCCCCAAGTAGTCTGGATCAGAGTGATCTCTGTTGATAAACAAGCGGATATGGGAAGTCACCTCTAAGGCTTTGGCAGAGGGTTAGTTGCCCTGTCTGAAATCTCTTCAGGAAAAGGCTCTGAATGTCCATCGGAAGGCCTCATCACCTTACTTCTCCTTGGTGCGTTGGCACTGTTGGGAACACTGTATGGCAGCAATCCTCACAAGAAATTTTACCCACCCTACACGGTTGCCATGACAAAGGCACTCGTGGAACCGCTTTCTCATTGCTTTCTTGAAGAAGGTTCACTGTGCCGAATGAGTTCCAGATAACGACTTTGGAAGTGCCCGGGCAGCACAGAGCGTTTGACTCCATGCACGATCTATCAGTACAGAGTGTGAGAACAAACAGCTTTCATCTACAAAGGGAGTTTCCTAACTCTTCTCTGGAGGTGAACACAGCTCGCATCTTGAACAGGGCCACAATTCTGGCGCGATGGTCTCCAGCTGCCATTGACACTGCAACACGGGCGGAGGAGCCTGCTTCAATAATGGTAATTACACACCTTGCAGGAAACAAACACACTCATGTTCTCTATATCATACCGAGAGCGGATGCCGACGCACGGGATTGAATAACACCCACTCACAATCACTCGCGGCACTGCTCAGGATACAAGTGAGGCGTTGCACACAGTGCCTTTCTGACATTTGCAAGGTAGTGTCTCCAGGGGATACTGATTCAATGGACATTAACACACATTCTTGAATCATGAACGAGAACCTCTGAAGACGTTTCAGAAGTTGCTACGTTCCGGAGTCTTGCTGCCTAATCCCGCTTGGTACGAATTCTCCTCCAGGAACCTCCCTCTTTACGGACAGGTCTTTACACTTTGCAGTTGTGGGCAGGGCAAATGCTACCTGCCCTCAGGAGAGTTTCCTCGTCTCCACTTACATCTCCTCGGCAACTGTGCGGGACATATACTAGAACTTCTGAAACAATGCGAGTAGAGCACCACGCGGACAGATAAGCCTGGAGACCTGACGTGTTTCCAGTCACAGTATTGCCCCAAGTAGTCTGGGTCCGAGTGATCTCTGTTGATGAATAAGAGGATATGGGAAGTCAACTCTAAGGCTTTGGCTGAGGGTTAGTTGCCCTGTCTGAAATCTCTTCAGGAAAAGGCTCTGAATGTCCATCGGAAGGCCACATCACCTTACGTCTCCTTCGTGCGTTGGCACTGTTGGGAACACTGTATGGCAGCAATCCTCACAAGAATTTGTGCCCACGAAACATGGTTCCCATGCGAAAGGTACACGTCGAACCGCTTTGTCATAGCTTTCTCCACGAAGGTTCACTGTTTCGAATGAGTTCCAGATAACCACTTGGAAAAAGACCGGGCAACGCAGTGCGTTTGACTCCATGCACGATCTATCAGTAAAGAGTGTGAGAACAAACAGCTTACATCTACAAAGGGAGTTTCCTAACTCTTCTCTGGAAGTGAACACAGCTCACAACTTGAACAGGGCCACAATTCTGGCGCTACGGCCTCCAGCTGCCATGGACACAGCATCACGGGCAGAGGTGCCTGCTTCAATAATGGCAATTACATACCTTGCCGGAAAGAAACCGACTCATGTTCTCTATATCATCCTGAGTGCGGATGCCGACGCACGGGCTTGAATAACAATCACTCACCATCACTCGCAGGATTGCTCAGGTTACAAGAGAGGCATTGCACACAGTGCCTTTCTGACGTTTGCAAGGTAGTGTCTACAGGAGATAGAGATTCAATGGACATTAACACACATTCTTGAATCATGAGGGAGAACCTCTGAAGACGTTTCAGAAGTTGTTACGTTCCGGAGTCTTGCTGCCTATTCCCGCATGGTACGAATTCATCTCCAGGAACCTCCCTCTTTATGCACAGGTCTTTACACTTTGCAGTTGTGGGCAGGGCAAAGGCTCCCTGCCGACAGGAGAGTTTCTCGTCGCCTCTTACATGTCCTCGGCAACAGTGCGGGACATATACTAGAACTTCCGAAACAATGCAAGTAGAGCACCACGCCGACAGAGAAGCCTGGAGACCTGAAGTGTTTCCAGTCACCGTATTGCCCCAATTAGTCTGGGTCAGAGTGATCTCTGTTGATGAATAAGCGGATATGGGAAGTCAACTGTATGGCTTTGGCAGAGGGTTAGTTGCCCTGTCTGAAATCTCTTCAGGAAAAGGGTCTGAATGTCCGTCGGAAGACCTCATCACCTTACTTCTCCTTGGTGCGTTGGCACTGTTGGGAACACTGTATGACAGCAATCCTCACAAGAAATTTTACCCACCCTACACGGTTGCCATGACAAAGGCACTCGTGGAACCGCTTTCTCATTGCTTTCTTGAAGAAGGTTCACTGTGCCGAATGAGTTCCAGATAACAACTTTGGAAGTGCCCGGGCAGCACAGAGCGTTTGACTCCATGCACGATCTATCAGTACAGAGTGTGAGAACAAACAGCTTTCATCTACAAAGGGAGTTTCCTAACTCTTCTCTGGAAGTGAACACAGCTCGCATCTTGAACAGGGCCACAATTCGGGCGCGACGTCCTCCAGCTGCCATGGACACTGCAACACGGGCGGAGGAGCCTGCTTGAATAATAGCAATTACATACCTTGCCGGAAGGAAACACACTCATGTTCTCTACATCATCCCGAGTGCGGATGCCGGCGCACGGGCTTGAATAACAATCACTCACCATCACTCGCGGGAATGTTCAGGATACAAGAGAGGCATTGCACAGAGTGCCTTTCTGACATTTGCAAGGTAGTGTCTACAGGGGATACACATTCAATGGACATTAACACACATTCTTGTATCATGACAGAGACCCCCTGTAGACGTTTCAAAAGTTGCTACGTTCCGGAGTCTTGCTGCCTAATCCCGCTTGGTATGAATTAATATAGAGGAACCTCCCTCTTTACGGACAGGTCTTTACACTTTGCAGATGTGGGCAGGGAAAATGCTCCCTGCCCACAGGAGAGTTTCTTCGTCACCTCTTACATCTCTTCGGCAACAGTGCGGGACATATACTAGAACTTCCGAAACAATGCAAGAAGAGCACCACGCCGACAGAGAAGCCTGGAGACCTGAAGTGTTTCCAGTCAACGTATTGCCCCATGTAGTCTGGGTCAGAGTGATCTCTGTTGATGAATAAGCGGATATGGGAAGTCAACTCTAAGGCTTTGGCAGAGGGTTA
Organism: Rousettus leschenaultii; assembly: GCA_015472975.1. Taxonomy (NCBI): domain Eukaryota; kingdom Metazoa; phylum Chordata; class Mammalia; order Chiroptera; family Pteropodidae; genus Rousettus; species Rousettus leschenaultii. The sequence goes on along the minus strand of BNJM01001053.1, from coordinate 63,989 downwards.
GTTGCCCTGTCTGAAATCTCTTCAGGAAAAGGCTCTGAATGTCCATCGGAAGGCCTCATCACCTTACTTCTCCTTGGTGTGTTGGCACTGTAGGGATCACTGTATGGGAGCAATCCTCACAAGAAATTGTACCCGCCCAACATGGTTGCCATGCCAAAGGCACTCGTCGAACCGCTTTGTCATTGCTTTCTTGACGAAGGTTCACTGTGCCGAATGGGTTCCAGATAACAACGTTGGAAGTGACCGGGCAGCACAGAGCGTATGACTCCATGCACGATCTATCAGTACAGAGTGTGAGAACAAACAGCTTACATCTACAAAGGGAGTTTCCTATCTCTTCTCTGGAGGTGAACACAGCTCGCATCTTGAACAGGGCCACAATTCGGGGGCGACATCCTCCAGCTTCCATTGACACTGCAACACGGGCGGAGGAGCCTGCTTCAATAATAGCAATTACATACCTTGCCGGAAGCAAACACACTCATGTTCTCTATATCATCCCGAGTGCGGATGCCGACGCACGGTCTTGAATAACACTCACTCACAATCACTCGCGGCACTGCTCAGGATACAAGTGAGGCGTTGCACACAGTGCCTTTCTGACATTTGCAAGGTAGTGTCTCCAGGGGATACTGATTCAATGGACATTAACACACATTCTTGAATCATGAACGAGAACCTCTGAAGACATTTCAGAAGTTGCTACGTTCCGGAGTCTTGCTGCCTAATCCCGCTTGGTACGAATTCATATCCAGGAACCTCCCTCTTTACGGACAGGTCTTTACACTTTGCAGTTGTGGACATGGCAAATGCTCCCTGCCCACAGGAGAGTTTCCTCGTCGTCTCTTACATCTCCTCGGCAACTGCGCGGGACATATACTAGAACTTCCGAAACAATGCAAGTAGAGCACCACGCGGACAGAGAAGCCTGGAGACCTGAAGTGTTTCCAGTCACCGTATTGCCCCAAGTAGTCTGGATCAGAGTGATCTCTGTTGATGAATAAGAGGATATGGGAAGTCACCTCTAAGTCTTTGGCAGAGGGTTAGTTGCCCTGTCTGAAATCTCTTCAGGAAAGGGCTCTGAATGTCCATCGGAAGGCCTCATCACCTTACTTCTCCTTGGTGCGTTGGCACTGTTGGGAACACTGTTGGCAGCAATCCTCACAAGAATTTGTGCCATCCCAACACGGTTCACATGCGAAAGGCACACGTCGAACCGCTTTATCATTGCTTTCTCTACGACGGTTCACTGTTTCGAATGAGTTCCAGATAACCACTTGGAAAAAGACCGGGCAACGCAGAGCGTTTGACCCAATGCACGATCTATCAGTAAAGAGTGTGAGAACAAACAGCTTACATCTACAAAGGGAGTTTCCTAACTCTTCTCTGGAAGTGAACACAGCTCACAACTTGAACAGGGCCACAATTCTGGCGCTACGGCCTCCAGCTGCCATGGACACTGCATCACGGGCAGAGGTGCCTGCTTCAATAATGGCAATTACATACCTTGCCGGAAAGAAACCGACTCATGTTCTCTATATCATACCGAGTGCGGATGCCGACGCACGGGCTTGAATAACAAACACTCACCATCACTCGCGGGATTGCTCAGGTTACAAGAGAGGCATTGCACACAGTGCCTTTCTGACGTTTGCAAGGTAGTGTCTACAGGAGATACAGATTCAATGGACATTAACACACATTCTTGAATCATGAGCGAGAACCTCTGAAGACGTTTCAGAAGTTGCTACGTTCCGGAGTCTTGCTGCCTATTCCCGCATGGTACGAATTCATCTCCAGGAACCTCCCTGTTTACGCACAGGTCTTTACACTTTGCAGTTGTGGGCAGGGCAAAGGCTCCCTGCCCACAGGAGAGTTTCCTCGTCACCTCTTACATGTCCTCGGCAAAAGTGCGGGACATATACTAGAACTTCCGAAGCAATGCAAGTAGAGCACCACGCCGACAGAGAAGCCTGGAGACCTGAAGTGTTTCCAGTCAACGTATTGCCCCAAGTAGTCTGGGTCCGAGTTATCTCTGTTGATGAATAAGCGGATATGGGAAGTCAACTCTATGGCTTTCGCAGAGGGTTAGTTGCCCTGTCTGAAATCTCTTCAGGAAAAGGCTCTGAAGGTCCATCGGAAGGCCTCATCACCTTACTTCTCCTTGGTGTGTTGGCACTGTTGGGAACACTGTATGGCAGCAATCCTCAGAAGAAATTGTGCCCACCCAACACGGTTGCCATGCCAAAGGCACTCGTCGAACCGCTCTGTCATTGCTTTCTTGACGAAAGTTCACTGTGCCGAATGAGTTCTAGATAACAACGTTGGAAGTGACCGGGCAGCACAGAGCGTTTGACTCCATGCACGATCTATCAGTACAGAGTGTGAGAACAAACAGCTTACATCTACAAAGGGAGTTTCCTATCTCTTCTCTGGAGGTGAACACAGCTCGCATCTTGAACAGGGCCACAATTCGGGGGCGACATCCTCCAGCTTCCATTGACACTGCAACACGGGCGGAGGAGCCTGCTTCAATAATAGCAATTACATACCTTGCCGGAAGCAAACACACTCATGTTCTCTATATCATCCCGAGTGCGGATGCCGACGCACGGTCTTGAATAACACTCACTCACAATCACTCGCGGCACTGCTCAGGATACAAGTGAGGCGTTGCACACAGTGCCTTTCTGACATTTGCAAGGTAGTGTCTCCAGGGGATACTGATTCAATGGACATTAACACACATTCTTGAATCATGAACGAGAACCTCTGAAGACGTTTCAGAAGTTGCTACGTTCCGGAGTCTTGCTGCCTAATCCCGCTTGGTACGAATTCATCTCCAGGAACCTCCCTCTTTACGGACAGGTCTTTACACTTTGCAGTTGTGGACATGGCAAATGCTCCCTGCCCACAGGAGAGTTTCCTCGTCGTCTCTTACATCTCCACGGCCACTGCACGGGACATATACTAGAACTTCCGAAACAATGCAAGTAGAGCACCACGCGAACAGAGAAGCCTGGAGACCTGAAGTGTTTCCAGTCACCGTATTGCCCCAAGTAGTCTGGGACCGAGTGATCTCTGTTGATGAATAAGAGGATATGGGAAGTCACCTCTAAGTCTTTGGCAGAGGGTTAGTTGCCCTGTCTGAAATCTCTTCAGGAAAAGGCTCTGAATGTCCAACGGAAGGCCTCATCACCTTACTTCTCCTTGGTGCGTTGGCACTGTTGGGAACACTGTATGGCAGCAATCCTCACAAGAAATTTTACCCACCCTACACGGTTGCCATGACAAAGGCACTCGTGGAACCGCTTTCTCATTGCTTTCTCTACGACGGTTCACTGTTTCGAATGAGTTCCAGATAACCACTTGGAAAAAGACCGGGCAACGCAGAGCGTTTGACTCCATGCACGATCTATCAGTAAAGAGTGTGAGAACAAACAGCTTACATCTACAAAGGGAGTTTCCTAACTCTTCTCTGGAAGTGAACACAGCTCACAACTTGAACAGGGCCACAATTCTGGGGCTACGGCCTCCAGCTGCCATGGACACTGCATCACGGGTAGAGGTGCCTGCTTCAATAATGGCAATTACATACCTTGCCGGAAAGAAACCGACTCATGTTCTCTATATCATACCGAGTGCGGATGCCGACGCACGGGCTTGAATAACAATCACTCACCATCACTCGCAGGATTGCTCAGGTTACAAGAGAGGCATTGCACACAGTGCCTTTCTGACGTTTGCAAGGTAGTGTCTACAGGAGATAGAGATTCAATGGACATTAACACACATTCTTGAATCATGAGCGAGAACCTCTGAAGACGTTTCAGAAGTTGTTACGTTCCGGAGTCTTGCTGCCTATTCCCGCATGGTACGAATTCATCTCCATGAACTTCCCTCTTTACGCACATGTCTTTACACTTTGCAGTTGTGGGCAGGGCAAAGGCTCCCTGCCGACAGGAGAGTTTCTCGTCGCCTCTTACATGTCCTCGGCAACAGTGCGGGACATATACTAGAAATTCCGAAACAATGCAAGTAGAGCACCACGCCGACAGAGAAGCCTGGAGACCTGAAGTGTTTCCAGTCAACGTATTGCCCCAAGTAGTCTGGGTCCGAGTGATCTCTGTTGATGAACAAGCGGATATGGGAAGTCAACTCTAAGGCTTTGGCAGAGGGTTAGTTGCCCTGTCTGAAATCTCTTCAGGAAAAGGCTCTGAATGTCCATCGGAAGGCCTCATCACCTTACTTCTCCTTGGTGTGTTGGCACTGTAGGGATCACTGTATGGCAGCAATCCTCACAAGAATTTGTGCCCACGAAACATGGTTCCCATGCGAAAGGTACACGTCGAACCGCTTTGTCATTGCTTTCTCCACGAAGGTTCACTGTGCCGAATGAGTTCCAGATAACCACTTGGGAAAAGACAGGGCTGCGCAGAGTGTTTGACTCCATGCACGATGTATCAATACAGAGTGCGAGAACAAACAGCTTACATCTACAAATGGAGTTTCCTAACTCTTCTATGGAAGTGAACACAGCTCGCATCTTCAACAGGGCCACAATTCTGGCGCGATGGCCTCCAGCTGCCATTGACACTGCAACACGGGCGGAGGAGCCTGCTTCAATAATGGTAATTACACACCTTGCAGGAAACAAACACACTCATGTTCTCTATATCATCCCGAGTGCGGATGCCGACGTACGGTCTTGAATAACACTCACTCACAATCACTCGCGGCACTGCTCACGATACAAGAGAGACATTGCACACTGTGCCATTCTGACGTTTGCAAGGTAGTGTCTACAGGAGATACAGATTCAATGGACATTAACAGACATTCTTGAATCATGAGCGAGAAAATCTGAAGACGTTTCAGAGGTTGCTACGTTCCGGAGTCTTGCTGCCTAATCCCGCTTGGTACTTATTCATCTCTAGGAAACTCCCTCTTTACGGACAGGTCTTCACACTTTGCAGTTGTGGGTAGGGCAAATGCTCCCTACCCACAAAAGACTTTCCTCGTCGCCTCTTACATTTCCTCGGCAACAGTGCGGGACATATACTAGAAATTCCGAAACAATGCAAGTAGAGCACCACGCCGACAGAGAAGCCTGGAGACCTGAAGTGATTCCAGTCAACGTATTGCCCCAAGTAGTCTGGGTCAGAGTGATCTCTGTTGATGAATAAGCGGATATGGGAAGTCACCTCTAAGGCTTTGGCAGAGGGTTAGTTGCCCTGTCTGAAATCTCTTCAGGAAAAGGCTCTGAATGTCCGTCGGAAGACCTCATCACCTTACTTCTCCTTGGTGCGTTTGCACTGTTGGGAACACTGTATGGCAGCAATCCTCACAAGAAATTTTACCCACCCTACACGGTTGCCATGACAAAGGCACTCGTGGAACCGCTTTCTCATTGCTTTCTTGAAGAAGGTTCACTGTGCCGAATGAGTTCCAGATAACAACTTTGGAAGTGCCCGGGCAGCACAGAGCGTTTGACTCCATGCACGATCTATCAGTACAGAGTGTGAGAACAAACAGCTTTCATCTATAAAGGGAGTTTCCTAACTCTTCTCTGGAAGTGAACACAGCTCGCATCTTGAACAGGGCCACAATTCGGGCGCGACGTCCTCCAGCTGCCATGGACACTGCAACACGGGCGGAGGAGCCTGCTTGAATAATAGCAATTACATACCTTGCCGGAAGGAAACACACTCATGTTCTCTACATCATCCCGAGTGCGGATGCCGGCGCACGGGCTTGAATAACAATCACTCACCATCACTCGCGGGAATGTTCAGGATACAAGAGAGGCATTGCACTCAGTGCATTTCTGACATTTGCAAGGTAGTGTCTACAGGGGATACACATTCAATGGACATTAACACACATTCTTGTATCATGACAGAGACCCCCTGTAGACGTTTCAAAAGTTGCTACGTTCCGGAGTCTTGCTGCCTAATCCCACTTGGTACAAATTAATATAGAGGAACCTCCCTCTTTACGGACAGGTCTTTACACTTTGCAGATGTGGGCAGGGAAAATGCTCCCTGCCCACAGGAGAGTTTCTTCGTCGCCTCTTACATCTCTTCGGCAACAGTGCGGGACTTATACTAGAACTTCTGAAACAATGCAAGTAGAGCACCACGCCGACAGAGAAGCCTGGAGACCTGAAGTGATTCCAGTCAACGTATTGCCCCAAGTAGTCTGGGTCAGAGTGATCTCTGTTGATGAATAAGCGGATATGGGAAGTCAACTCTAAGGCTTTGGCAGAGGGTTAGTTGCCCTCTCTGAAATCTCTTCAGGAAAGGGCTCTGAATGTCCATCGGAAGGCCTCATCACCTTACTTCTCCTTGGTGCGTTGGCACTGTTGGGAACACTGTTCGCAGCAATCCTCAGAAGAATATGTGCCATCCCAACACGGTTCACATGCGAAAGGCACACGTCGAACCGCTTTATCATTGCTTTCTCTACGAAGTTTCACTGTGCCGAATGAGTTCCAGATAACCACTTGAGAAAAGACAGGGCTGCGCAGAGTGTTTGACTCCATGCACGATGTATCAGTACAGAGTGTGAGAACAAACAGCTTACATCTACAAAGGGAGTTTCCTATCTCTTCTCTGGAGGTGAACACAGCTCGCATCTTGAACAGGGCCACAATTCGGGGGCGACATCCTCCAGCTTCCATTGACACTGCAACACGGGCGGAGGAGCCTGCTTCAAAAATAGCAATTAAATACCTTGCCGGAAAGAAACCGGCTCATGTTCTCTATATCATACCGAGTGCGGATGACGACGCACGGGCTTGAATAACAATCACTCACCATCACTCGCGGGATTGCTCAGGTTACAAGAGAGGCATTGCACACAGTGCCTTTCTGACGTTTGCAAGGTAGTGTCTACAGGAGATAGAGATTCAATGGACATTAACACACATTCTTGAATCATGAGCGAGAACCTCTGAAGACGTTTCAGAAGTTGCTACGTTCCGGAGTCTTGCTGCCTATTCCCGCATGGTACGAATTCATATCAAGGAACCTCCCTCTTTACGGACAGGTCTTTAAACTTTGCAGTGCGGGCAGGGCAAATGCTCCCTGCCCACAGGAGAGTTTCCTCGTCACCTCTTACATCTCCTCGGCAACAGTGCAGGAGATATACTAGAACTTCTGAAGGCAATGTGGGTAGGGCATCGCGCCAACAGAGAAGCCTGGAGACCTGAAATATTTCCAGTCTACGTATTACCCCAAGTAGTCTGGGTAAGAGTGATTTCTGTTGATGAAAAAGCGGATATGGGAAGTCACCTCTAAGTCTTTGGCAGAGGGTTAGTTGCCCTGTCTGAAATCTCTTCAGGAAAAGGCTCTGAATGTCCATCGGAAGGCCTCATCACCTTACTTCTCCTTCGTGCGTTGGCACTGTTGGGAACACTGTATAGCAGCAATCCTCACAAGAATTTGTGCCCACGACACACGGTTCCCATGCGAAAGGCACACGTCGAACCGCTTTGTTATTGCTTTCTCCACGAAGGTTCACTGTGCCGAGTGAGTTCCAGATAACCACTTGGGAAAAGACAGGGCTACGCACAGTGTTTGACTCCATGCACGATGTATCAATACAGAGGGCGAGAACAAACAGCTTACATCTACAAATGGAGTTTCCTAACTCTTCTATGGAAGTGAACACAGCTCGCATCTTCAACAGGGCCACTATTCTGGTGCGATGGCCTCCAGCTGCCATTGACACTGCAACACGGGCGGAGGAGCCTGCTTCAATAATGGCAATTACATACCTTGCCGGAAAGAAACCGACTCATGTTCTCTATATCATCCCGAGTGCGGATGCCGATGCACAGGCTTGAATAACAATCACTCACCATCAGTCGCGGGAATGCTCAGGATACAAGAGAGGCATTCCACACAATGCCTTTCTGACATTTGCAAGGTAGTGTCTACAGGGGATACACATGCAATGGACATTAACACACATTCTTGTATCATGACAGAGACCCCCTGTAGACGTTTCAAAAGTTGCTACGTTCCGGAGTCTTGCTGCCTAATTCGGCTTGGTACTAATTCATATCCAGGAACCTCCCTCTTTACGGACAGGTCTTTACACTTTGCAGTTGTGGGCAGGGCAAATGCTCCCTGCCCACAGGAGAGTTTCCTCGTCGCCTCTTACATGTCCTTGGCAACAGTGCGGGACATATACTAGAAATTCCGAAGCAATGCAAGTAGAACATCGCAATGACAGAGAAGCCTGGAGACCTGAAGTGTTTCCAGTCAACGTATTGCCCCAAGTAGTCTGGGTCAGAGTGATCTCTGTTGATGAATAAGCGGATATGCGAAGTCAACTCTAAGGCTTTGGCAGAGGGTTAGTTGCCCTGTCTGAAATCTCTTCAGGAAAAGGCTCTGAATGTCCATCGGAAGGCCTCATCACCTTACTTCTCCTTGGTGCGTTGGCACTGTTGGGAACACTGTTCGCAGCAATCCTCACAAGAATATGTGCCATCCCAACACGGGTCACATGCGAAAGGCACACGTCGAACCGCTTTATCATTGCTTTCTCTACGAAGGTTCACTGTGCCGAATGAGTTCCAGATAACCACTTGAGAAAAGACAGGGCTGCGCAGAGTGTTTGACTCCATGCACGATGTATCAGTACAGAGTGTGAGAACAAACAGCTTACATCTACAAAGGGAGTTTCCTATCTCTTCTCTGGAGGTGAACACAGCTCGCATCTTGAACAGGGCCACAATTCGGGGGCGACATCCTCCAGCTTCCATTGACACTGCAACACGGGCGGAGGAGCCTGCTTCAATAATAGCAATAAAATATCTTGCCGGAAAGAAACCGACTCATGTTCTCTATATCATACCGAGTGCGGATGACGTCGCACGGGCTTGAGTAACAATCACTCACCATCACTCGCTGGATTGCTCAGGTTACAAGAGAGGCATTGCACACAGTGCCTTTCTGACGTTTACAAGGTAGTGTCTACAGGAGATAGAGATTCAATGGACATTAACACACATTCTTGAATCATGAGGGAGAACCTCTGAAGACGTATCACAAGTTGTTACGTTCTGGTGTCTTGCTGCCTATTCCCGCTTGGTACGAATTCATCTCTAGGAACCTCCCTCTTTACGGACAGGTCTTTACACTTTGCAGTTGTGGGTAGGGCAAATGCTCCCTGCCCACAAAAGACTTTACTCGTCGCCTCTTACATTTCCTCGACAACAGTGCGGGACATATACTAGAACTTCCGAAACAATGCAAGTAGAGCACCACGCCGACAGAGAAGCCTGGAGACCTGAAGTGTTTCCAGTCAACGTATTGCCCCAAGTAGTCTGGGTCAGAGTGATCTCTGTTGATGAATAAGCGGATGTGCGAAGTCAACTCTAAGGCTTTGGCAGAGGGTTAGTTGCCCTGTCTGAAATCTCTTCAGGAAAAGGCTCTGAATGTCCATCGGAAGGCCTCATCACCTTACTTCTCCTTGGTGTGTTGGCACTGTTGGGATCACTGTATGGCAGCAATCCTCACAAGAAATTGTGCCCACTCAACACGGTTGCCATGCCAAAGGCACTCGTCGAACCGCTTTGTCATTGCTTTCTCCACGAAGGTTCACTGTGCCGAATGAGTTCCAGATAACAACGTTGGAAGTGACCGGGCAGCACAGAGCGTTTGACTCCATGCACGATCTATCAGTACAGAGTGTGAGAACAAACAGCTTACATCTACAAAGGGAGTTTCCTATCTCTTCTCTGGAGGTGAACACATCTCGCATCTTGAACAGGGCCACAATTCGGGGGCGACATCCTCCAGCTTCCATTGACACTGCAACACGGGCGGAGGAGCCTGCTTCAATAATAGCAATTACATACCTTGCCGGAAGCAAACACACTCATGTTCTCTATATCATCCCGAGTGCGGATGCCGACGCACGGTCTTGAATAACACTCACTCACAATCACTCGCGGCACTGCTCAGGATACAAGTGAGGCGTTGCACACAGTGCCTTTCTGACATTTGCAAGGTAGTGTCGCCAGGGGATACTGATTCAATGGACATTAACAGACATTCTTGAATCATGAGCGAGAAAATCTGAAGACGTTTCAGAGCTTGCTACATTCCGGAGTCTTGCTGCCTAATCCCGCTTGGTACGAATTCATCTCTAGGAACCTCCCTCTTTACGGACAGGTCTTTACACTTTGCAGTTGTGGGTAGGGCAAATGCTCCCTGCCCACAAAAGACTTTCCTCGTCGCCTCTTACATTTCCTCGTCAACCGTGCCGGACATATACTAGAACTTCCGAAACAAGGCAAGTAGAGAACCACGCCGACAGAGAAGCCTGGAGACATGAAGTGTTTCCAGTCAACGTATTGCCCCAAGTAGTCTGGGTCAGAGTGATCTCTGTTGATGTATAAGCGGATATGGGAAGTCACCTCTACGGCTTTGGCAGAGGGTTAGTTGCCCTGTCTGAAATCTCTTCAGGAAAAGGGTCTGAATATCCGTCGGAAGGCCTCATCACCTTACTTCTCCTTGGTGCGTTGGCACTGTTGGGAACACTGTTCGCAGCAATCCTCACAAGAATATGTGCCATCTCAACACGGTTCACAGGCGAAAGGCACACGTCGAACCGCTATATCATTGCTTTCTCTACGAAGGTTCACTGTGCCGAATGAGTTCCAGATAACCACTTGAGAAAGACAGGGCTGCGCAGAGTGTTTGACTCCATGCACGATGTATCAGTACAGAGTGTGAGAACAAACAGCTTACATCTACAAAGGGAGTTTCCTAATTCTTCTCTGGAAGTGAACACAGCTCGCATCTTCAACAGGGCCACAATTCTGGCGCGATGGTCTCCAGCTGCCATTGACACTGCAACACGGGCGGAGGAGCCTGCTTCAATAATGGTAATTACATACCTTGCCGGAAACAAACACACTCATGTTTTCTATATCATACCGAGTGCGGATGCCGACGCACGGGCTTGAATAACAATCACTCACCATCACTCGCGGGATTGCTCAGGTTACAAGAGAGGCATTGCACACAGTGCCTTTCTGACGTTTGCAAGGTAGTGTCTACAAGAGATAGAGATTCAGTGGACATTAACACACATTCTTGAATCATGAGGGAGAACCTCTGAAGACGTATCACAAGTTGTTACGTTCCTGAGTCTTGCTGCCTATTCCCGCATGGTACGAATTCATCTCCAGGAACCTCCTCCCTCTTTACGCACAGGTCTTTACACTTTGCAGTTGTGGGCAGGGCAAAGGCTCCCTGCCGACAGGAGAGTTTCCTCGTCGCCTCTTACATGTCCTCGGCAACAGTGCGGGACATATACTAGAACTTCCGAAGCAATGCAAGTAGAGCACCACGCCGACAGAGAAGCCTGGAGACCAGAAGTGTTTCCAGTCAACGTATTGCCCCAAGTAGTCTGGGTCCGAGTGATCTCTGTTGATGAATAAGCGGATATGGGAAGTCAACTATAAGGCTTTGGCAGAGGGTTAGTTGCCCTGTCTGAAATCTCTTCAGGAAAAGGCTCTGAATGTCCATCGGAAGGCCTCATCACCTTACTTCTCCTTGGTGTGTTGGCACTGTAGGGAACACTGTATGGCAGCAATCCTCACAAGAAATTTTACCCACCCTACACGGTTGCCATGACAAAGGCACTCGTGGAACCGCTTTCTCATTCCTTTCTTGAAGAAGGTTCACTGTGCCGAATGAGTTCCAGATAACAACTTTGGAAGTGCCCGGGCAGCACAGAGCGTTTGACTCCATGCACGATCTATCAGTACAGAGTGTGAGAACAAACAGCTTTCATCTACAAAGGGAGTTTCCTAACTCTTCTCTGGAAGTGAACACAGCTCGCATGTTGAACAGGGCCACAATTCGGGCGCGACGTCCTCCAGCTGCCATGGACACTGCAACATGGGCGGAGGAGCCTGCTTGAATAATAGCAATTACATACCTTGCCGGAAGGAAACACACTCATGTTCTCTACATCATCCCGAGTGCGGATGCCGGCGCACGGGCTTGAATAACAATCACTCACCATCACTCGCGGGATTTCTCAGGTTACAAGAGAGGCATTGCACACAGTGCCTTTCTGACGTTTGCAAGGTAGTGTCTACAGGAGATAGAGATTCAATGGACATTAACACACATTCTTGAATCGTGAGGGAGAACCTCTGAAGACGTTTCAGAAGTTGTTACGTTCTGGTGTCTTGCTGCCTATTCCCGCTTGGTACGAATTCATCTCTAGGAACCTCCCTCTTTACGGACAGGTCTTTACACTTTGCAGTTGTGGGTAGGGCAAATGCTCCCTGCCCACAAAAGACTTTCCTCGTAGCCCCTTACATTTCCTCGGCAATAGTGCGGGACATATACTAGAACTTCCGAAGCAATGCAAGTAGAGCACCACGCCGACAGAGAAGCCTGGAGACCTGAAGTGTTTCCAGTCAACGTATTGCCCCAAGTAGTCTGGGTCAGAGTGATATCTGTATATGAGTAAGCGGATATGGGAAGTCACCTCTAAGGCTTTGGCAGAGGGTTAGTTGCCCTGTCTGAAATCTCTTCAGGAAAAGGCTCTGAATGTCCATCGGAAGGCCTCATCACCTTACTTCTCCTTGGTGCGTTGGCACTGTTGGGAACACTGTTGGCAACAATCCTCACAATTATTTCTGCCATCCCAACACGGTTCACATGCGAAAGCACACGTCGAACCGCTTTATCATTGCTTTCTTGAAGAAGGTTCACTGTGTCGAATGACTTCCAGATAACCACTTGGAAAAAGACTGGGCAGCGCAGAGCGTTTGACTTCATGCACGATCTATCAGTGCAGAGTGTGAGAACAAACAGCTTACATCTACAAAGGGAGTTTCCTAACTCTTCTCTGGAAGTGAACACAGCTCACAACTTGAACAGGGCCACAATTCTGGCGCTACGGCCTCCAGCTGCCATGGACACTGCATCACGGGCAGAGGTGCCTGCTTCAATAATGGCAATTACATACCTTGCCGGAAACAAATACACTCATGTTCTCTATATCATCCCGAGTGCGGATGACGACGCACGGTCTTGAGTAACAATCACTCACAATCACTCGCGGGACAGCTCAGGATACAAGAGAGGCATTGCACACAGTGCCTTACTGACATTTGCAAGGTAGTGTCTCCAGGGGATACAGATTCAATGGACATTAACCCACATTCTTGAATTATGAGCGAGAACCTCTGAAGACGTTTCAGAAGTTGCTACGTTCCGGAGTCTTGCTGCCTAATCCCGCTTGGTACGAATTCATCTCCAGGAACCTCCCTCTTTACGGACAGGTCTTTACACTTTGCAGTTGTGGGCATGGCAAATGCTCCCTGCCCACAGGAGAGTTTCCTCGTCGTCTCTTACATCTCCTCGGCAACTGCGCGGGACATATACTAGAACTTCCGAAACAATGCAAGTAGAGAACCACGCCGAGAGAGAAGCCTGGAGACCTGAAGTGTTTCCAGTCACAGTATTGCCCCAAGTAGTCTGGGACCGAGTGATCTCTGTTGATGAATAAGAGGATATGGGAAGTCACCTCTAAGGCTTTGGCAGAGGGTTAGTTGCCCTGTCTGAAATCTCTTCAGGAAAAGGCTCTGAATGTCCATCGGAAGGCCTCATCACCTTACTTCTCCTTGGTGCGTTGGCACTGTTGGGAACACTGTTGGCAACAATCCTCACAATTATTTCTGCCATCCCAACACGGTTCACATGCGAAAGCACACGTCGAACCGCTTTATCATTGCTTTCTTGAAGAAGGTTCACTGTGCCGAATGTGTTCCAGATAACCACTTGGAAAAAGACCGGGCAGCGCAGAGCGTTTGACTTCATGCACGATCTATCAGTGCAGTGTGTGAGAACAAACAGCTTACATCTACAAAGGGAGTTTCCTAACTCTTCTCTGGAAGTGAACACAGCTCACAACTTGAACAGGGCCACAATTCTGGCGCTACGGCCTCCAGCTGCCATGGACACTGCATCACGGGCAGAGGTGCCTGCTTCAATAATGGCAATTACATACCTTGCCGGAAACAAACACACTCATGTTCTCTATATCATCCTGAGTGCGGATGACGACGCCAGGTCTTGAGTAACAATCACTCACAATCACTCGCGGGACAGCTCAGGATACAAGAGAGGCATTGCACACAGTGCCTTTCTGACATTTGCAAGGTAGTGTCTCTAGGGGATACAGATTCAATGGACATTAAACCACATTCTTGTATCATGAGCGAGAACCTCTGAAGACGTTTCAGAAGTTGCTACGTTCCGGAGTCTTGCTGCCTAATCCCGCTTGGTAAGAATTCATCTCCAGGAACCTCCCTCTTTACGGACAGGTCTTTACACTTTGCAGTTGTGGGTAGGGCAAATGTTCCCTGCCCACGAAAGAGTTTCCTCGTCGCCTCTTACATTTCCTCGGCAACAGTGCGGGACATATACTAGAACTTCCGAAGCAATGCAAGTAGAGCACCACGCCGACAGAGAAGCCTGGAGACCTGAAGTGTTTCCAGTCTACGTATTGCCCCAAGTAGTCTGGGTCCGAGTGATCTCTGTTGATGAACAAGCGGATATGGGAAGTCAACTCTAAGGCTTTGGCAGAGGGTTAGTTGCCCTGTCTGAAATCTCTTCAGGAAAAGGCTCTGAATGTCCATCGGAAGGCCTCATCACCTTACTTCTCCTTGGTGTGTTGGCACTGTTGGGATCACTGTATGGCAGCAATCCTCACAAGAAATTGTGCCCACCCAACACGGTTGCCATGCCAAAGGCACTCGTCGAACCGCTTTGTCATTGCTTTCTTGACGAAGGTTCACTGTGCCGAATGAGTTCCAGATAACAACGTTGGAAGTGACCGGGCAGCACAGAGCGTTTGACTCCATGCACGATCTATCAGTACAGAGTGTGAGAACAAACAGCTTACATCTACAAAGGGAGTTTCCTATCTCTTCTCTGGAAGTGAACACAGCTCGCATCTTGAACAGGGCCACACTTCGGGGGCGACATCCTCCAGCTTCCATTGACACTGCAACACGGGCGGAGGAGCCTGCTTCAATAATAGCAATTACATACCTTGCCGGAAGCAAACACACTCATGTTCTCTATATCATCCCGAGTGCGGATGCCGACGCACGGTCTTGAATAACACTCACTCACAATCACTCGTGGCACTGCTCAGGATACAAGTGAGGCGTTGCACACAGTGCCTTTCTGACATTTGCAAGGTAGTGTCTCCAGGGGATACTGATTCAATGGACAATAACACACATTCTTGAATCATGAACGAGAACCTCTGAAGACGTTTCAGAAGTTGCTACGTTCCAGAGTCTTGCAGCCTAATCCCGCTTGGTACGAATTCATCTCCAGGAACCTCCCTCTTTACGGACAGGTCTTTACACTTTGCAGTTGTGGGCAGGGCAAATGCTCCCTGCCCACAGGAGAGTTTCCTCGTCGTCTCTTACATCTCCTCGGCAACTGCGCGGGACATATACTCGAACTTCCGAAACAATGCAAGTAGAGCACCACGCGGACAGAGAAGCCTGGAGACCTGAAGTGTTTCCAGTCACCGTATTGCCCCAAGTAGTCTGGGACCGAGTGATCTCTGTTGATGAAAAAGAGGATATGGGAAGTCAACTCGAAGGCTTTGGCAGAGGGTTAGTTGCCCTGTCTGAAATCTCTTCAGGAA
>BNJM01001047.1:18043-37956 GCA_015472975.1 Rousettus leschenaultii | reverse complement strand
GTCTCAAAAGGCCACACCAGGAACCGAGGCCAGGTGCCTCCAGTGTGAGTCTAGGCACTGCACACCAAGGAGCACCTGCCGCACTGAGGATACACCTGGATGTGGCTTGGTGGAGCCCTGAGTTAGGGCAGGCGTGGTTTCAGGGAATCCTCTGGGAGAAGCGGCCTCTGTTATCCAGTTTGATGACATCACAGCTATGAGGATGTTGTGTCCATGCACTGTGTGTGGGGGACTCTCAACAGGGGTCACTGGATCCCGCCGGCACTTCTGTACAGAGCGAGTCTCGTTTCGGCCCTCACTCTGACAACGTCTCCTCGTAAGTCCCTGGTGATTCCCGTACACCACCTAATGGGCACTGGTCCATCACTGCGAAAATCCACTCGCGGACGCAACCGCATTAAGAGGCGTCTGCCGCTGCCGCAGCCTCCGTCTCACGCAGCCACTGCAGACCGGGCGGCGCCGCGTCCTCGCCCCGTCCTGCCTTCTGCCATCGCAGGGTGATTTCTTAGATTTCCCCCTAGTTCTAAGGCTTGTTCATCTAGATCCCAGGTGATTTTTCCTTGCTACTTGCTTCTTGTTTCCATCACAACTTTGATTTGGTCACCAGAGGTATGAACAGAGCCTCTATCACCTACGCCAGTTTTTTTCGAAGGCTCCCATTTTAACGCTAAATGAAATATTCATGTGGTCTGAAGAAACAAACAATGAATAAGAGTGTAACTGTTCATGCTCTTTGAATCAGAGGAGTCTCAGAGGGAGGAGTGGGGTCTCTGACTCTCACTGTGGTTGACATATTTTGGAGCTGAGTCCCCTCCTTTATTACATGCAGACAGGGGGAGAGGAAGCCCAGTCTAGCAGGGGTCACAATGGCGAGATTAGAGGAGGCACATGCCTATGAGCCACTGAGCAGAAGAGTGGGGCCATGGAACCTTCTCTCCATGGTGTGCTGGCCATTTCCACCCTCTGTCTTTCTTCCTGCCTCTGAGGCTGAGCCATTCTGAGCACATGAGGAGGTTTTGGTTGCACTTCCCCATGGGTTCGCATCATTGTGTGAATATTACTACCCGCATACAGAAAACAGTAATAGTCGGCCTCGTCCTCAGGCTGGGCCCCCGTGATGGTGAGGGCGGCTTTGTTCCCAGAGATGGATCCGGAGAAGCGACCAGGGATCCCAGAGGCGCGACTGTTTGTGTTGTAGATAAGCATGTGGGGAGCCCGGCCTGGGGTCTGCTGGTACCAGCTGGGGTAGTTACTGGTGGAGACTGACCCAGAGCTTAGGCCACAGGTGAGTGTGACTGTCCCTCCTGGAGACACTGACAGCGATGGCTCCTGGGTCACCACAGTCTGAGAATTTGCCCCTAAAAACAACAGGAGAGATGCAGGTGTTATGGGAGACAAAGTGACTTTGAAAACCTGCTTTTATGTGCCCCCAAGGATGCAGAGTCCCTTCCTCTGACCTGAGCCGTAAGCGAGGAGCCCCAGCAGCAGCACCGTCCAGGCCATGGTGGGGACACTCACGGGACGCGGCCTCCTCAGGCTCCTGGGCTGGAGTGCGGTGTCCTCGGGCCTTTTTATGCCCCCCAGGCCCATTAGGGGGAGAAGGTGCTTCATGCAAATCAGCTTCTTCTATCTTCCAGCCCCAGCATCACCCTGATGTCCCCTGGGGAGGATCTTGAATGAGTCGGGTGCTGGGTCCTCACACGGACCAATGACTGAACGGTGACTAAGACACTGAGAAAGAATAGTAGAGGTTTTTCACCAAATCAGCTTCCTCATGTCCCTGGTGACGTCAGCCCTAAATTTTGTCTCTGGAAACGAAGGGCTCAACGATGAGATGGGTGTGCTCACCTCCCGGCCCCATCGATCTAGCTCATGACAAATTGAACCTCATTCCTGGGAACATTTCATTCTCCTCAGTGAAATTCCTTCTCATCTTTTTGACAGAGATTAGCGGTCATTCCTCTCTTCAGCAGTGAGCCCAGTAAAATCCACAGATATTTTGTCCTGAGTGACACTGTCAGACTCAGGGAGGAGCTTCCTCTGGGAGGTGCTTTCCTCTCTGAGGGGACCTGCTGAGGCAGGCTGACCTCCACCTCTGCACATCTGCTGCCCCCCAGAGTTCAGGTGCTTCATCACCCAGAGTCTGCACATATACCGTGGTCTCAGCCCAAATCCTCCCTGGAGGCCAAGGTGAATTTTTCTTCTGATACATTGGATTCTTCTTGCTCTTGTGTTGTTATTCATGCGGTGATTGGCTATGATGGTAAATGAGATTGGATTGTTATTTTCAATCCTGATCCTGTTCCTGTTGGGTTGGACTCCATCGATTTTCAAAAATGAGAAAAGGATTTCAGGCTACATACCCGCTAATTTCATCTGCATTTTAAATCATTTTTTGTTCAAACACTTAGGAACTGTTGATGGCAAAGACAGCACCCTCTGACCCAGGACACTAGTTGGGAATTAGCATGTGGTAAAGAATTGATAACAACCAACTGTGCTCAGATGCCAGGAGCAAAAGGCCGTGCAAATGCCCTTCCTCTTCAGTATCCTTACCCTGTCCCTTAAGAAAATCTCTTGTCCAATGAGTGAGGAAGAGAGAGAAATCTGGGTAATGGGGAGGCGCCCCAGAGCTCTGCTTGCTGTGGCCTAATGGTTGGTATTGAGACTCTCCCTCCCTATCCTGTGCCCAGGTAGCACCTTAGGCCAATTTTCTCAAGTAAATTTAGTTCCGTTGTGTGATTGTCCATCTACCTTTACCTATAAATCAGGTATGGACGGTGACTTCATGAGAGGAGGGTGACACATGAGGCAAACGTGTGTCTGAGCCGAGTGCTCATGTGGCTCCTGGTGGCCCAGTTGCAGGAAAGTCACACTTCAGCAAGGACACTGCCTGCTCAAGTGTGCAAGAGCCAGTGAGCAGTCTCCCAGGCTGCCTGGCCCAGACCCTGAGCTCTCAGGACCAGTCCACCTGCGCCCCCTGCTGGTCTCCGGTTTCAGTCCTCAGCCCATTTCATCCACCTGGCTCCCCTGGAAGGGCTTCTGATTTCTGCAGGTGGATCTTCCTCATGTGGCTTCCCAGGGAACGAGAATGAGAAGGTCCGCTGTGTGCAGTCTGGGGTGAAGACATTCAGTTCTCAGGTCCCTAACGACTTGAGACAGATAAGTGGATACATCTGTTACCAGATGTTTTAGGATATTCTGATACTTGATTTTGCTTCTGCCTTACCGCTGGTTTATTCCGAGCACCTGATGACCTTGAACCGAGAGCCAGGCTTAAAGTTCCCCAGGAACCCTGCTAATTCATTCCTGATCATAATTCTTTTTGAGTGAGCCTTACAGATGGACATATTTGATGGCAGTGTTGTCGTTGTCATCCTCCTTAAGGGCACCTGACAAATTCCCACTCATAGTACAACATGTCTTTGCAATGAGAGCAAAATGTCCTCAGGGAAAATGCGTCTTTCTTCTTGAGTACTTCTATAGGTTCTCAGGTGCCCTTGAAAATTACCTTGGCAGGGTTTTTTTTTTTATTTTTTGACTCTGATATATTTAAGCTTTTTTTATTCTTGGTTTGTAATTTTTCTCACCTGCAGATTGATATGAAAAAGAATATTACTATAAATAGAACTCTCATCCTTTATAGAGGTTCTTCCTCCATTTCTGGTGAAAGAAACACTCAGGAAGTGTTTCCAGTTTGCCTTGGGCCTAATCGAGTTTATTTGTTAAGGAACCTACAAATGTAATGGAGGTTGGATTTATCAGGATTAGGTCTAAAATACTGACAGCTACTACATATCATCTCAGACGAAGACCCAGAGAGGTTGGAAAAATGCAGGAAGTCCCAGGGTTCAAGTGGGGAGAGTGAGCTGGTGAGGGCCTGAGAGACATGCTCTTAACAGGAGTGGGGCATCTCCTGGTGCCTGGAGGTCAGGAGCCCCTCAGAGGGTGATATCCGGATAGAGAGAGAGACTCTTCTTTTCTTGACATGTTAAAGCTCAAGGAAAGAGCTGCAAAGCCTGGCAAGCAGCAGGGAGGGACATTGACAGGCTTAGTAGAGAGCCATTGGGAACTCCTAAGTTACCGATGCTCAAATTCTGCTTTCCTTGTCACACTATCCAACCATTCTAAGGGAAACTTTGGACTCAGGGGGACAGGAAGAGGGCCCCCGGGCACTGGTGTGGTGTAGTCAAGGCTTAGAGTTCTTGACAAAGACATGAGGTTGAATCACATGGGTTCCCTGTGGTCAGATCCTGAGCTGGGTCCTTTGGCTGGCGTCAGGCTCCTGTTGACCCTTCCATGGATTATCGAAAAGAAATCTGTGCCGTCAAGGGAAAGTTTCTGCCTGTGGGGAGGTGACCAGGTGGAGAACATACGTTGAGAAATATTTCATCCATCCTCAAAGCCTCAGACGTTGGAAAGTCTTTAGATTCTTAGGGGTCGGTGACGATTTCAGCAGGAGACTCAGCCCTGACATGAAGTTAGATGCAGGAAGGGACCAGAGTGTGATGGTCCCACAGGAGGGGAGGGAGGACAGAGTCTCCTGTCCTCTGGGGTCTGGAGCACTGTGCCAGGATCACCTACATCCGATCCTTTTCTTGGGACAGGAACTAAGAGCCCCTCAGGATCAATTTCTTGTCAGAGGTTTCATTTTGTGTGGCTCCGAGACAGAACTCCAGATACGATATCTCTGGGCCCCTGCCTAGATGCTTTCTTGCTGGGCCATATTGTGTCTTCATGTCACTGCTTTTTTTGTGCTATAGATGATGTTTTTCCTGAGACTTGGCCCCAACACCATAGATGGATGTATCAGCACAGCCTGAGTGCAGGAGTCTAGATAATCTAAAAGGTACTGGGAGGTGACATTTGGGGTCCTGCTCACTTTGTCCTCATTCTAACCGACTTGAGGATCCAGAGGACAGAGTTTGGGATTGCCAGAGAGGTTGCTAAGTGAGTGGAGCTTGCAAAAGGAGAAAGCCACCAGGTGTGGGATCCCCGGCATCTGAAGACTACATGAGAAGGAAGCCCCTCTATCCCTGAGTGAGGCGTGGCGGGAAGACTGTTAAGAAACGAGCTACACACCCATTTCTCACGTCCGCACTCAAACACATGAGCAAACACTCGGTGCTCCCACTGGACCTGCTGCAGGGGAGACCGACTGTGGGGCCCGGGGTGCTGACCCTCATCTCCCGGGCCTGGTGCAGTCGGGGAGCACGGGGACCTGCCATGGTGCTACTCTTTGGTGTTTGGCTTCATCCTCGAGTTATAACTGGGAGCTTCTGCTGTAGGTGACATGGCGACAACAAAGAGAACCAAAGTTCCCAGAAGACGTGGCAGTTTCAACACCTGCAGATCTTTGATGATGTGAACAGCCCCTGAGGCTGATGTGTCCAAATCACACATTTATAGCCACCAGAGCAGTAGGTGTTCTCTTTCTATCCTGAGTCCCAGCCCCAGAAGGTGGATCAGCAGGGAGAGGGTCAGGGAGCTGTGAACACAGGGCAAGGTTCCCACAGCAGGGAGGGGCAGAGCTGGGGAAGGATGCTGCCTGAGCTTGAGTGTCAGGAGCCTTCACCTGTGCGGCTAAGATCACAGAAGAAAAGGGTGTCCAGCACGTGGTGTGGACAACCCACAACCCTGTTTCTTGGGCCCCAGAGCTGAGGGCCAGCCGCCTCACATCTCTTTCTCTGCTCCAACCCACATTGGCCTTTGAATTTCTGGCCCCTTCCTGAGTCCCATCCTGCGGAATCATCATGATATGTATTGGAGGAGGGAAAGTCTGTTTCCTGGATCCACAGAGGCCCTGAGAGGGCCGAGCCTCAGGAAGCACAGGTCAGGGAATCCGAGGTTCCCCAGCAGGCCTGGCTTCCCACGATATCCGCGCCCACAGGATCAGGCATGCGACACCTTGTGTGTGGCAGGGACATCTCCACAGGCTTCCTGAGATGAAGCAAGGCAGCTATTGGAGGACGCTCATTATCTGAAAGGGATTTTCACACTGTCTTCCCAGGAATTATGGACACGGGTTCCATTTCTCACTCCTGGAAATACAATCGAAATCGGAGTCCCTGAAATCACATTGTACCCTCTTCCATACAGAGCCTTTGTGGTCCTGATTCTCAGGAAACAAGGTACAGGTCACAGGGTCATTCATTGGATTGAGGTGATAATCAAAACTACGTCACCCAGGTGCACATTACAGGTGACAGCACAGCTTCAGTGCCTAGCGACACCCAGGCCAGGCTGGCTGCACCCACACTGCCCGTTGCCCCTCAGGGCAGCCTCCCGTCACCTGGCCTGTGCCTCCTCTGGGACGGAGAAGGATTGTTTCATTTATCTTTCTTTTTGTCCTATTAGCATTTCTTTCCTGAACTTTCCTACCTCATCATTCATTGAGAGGACATTTTACCTGATGACCTTGCAGGCAGTTTTTCATTCGGTTTGGGAAAAATGGTTAATTTAACAATATTGTGTATTTTAAGGCGCAAACTAGTAAGATCTATTTCATTTTTTTTTAATTGCTTCACAATAGTTTGTAATTCTGAGTGTTCGAGATTTTCATATTTTCTCGGATTTATTCTTAAATAATTCATGTGAGATTGTTTTACATGGTATTGTTTTATTCATTTAGTTTTTATAATTTGCTCATAGTATATAAAATACACTTAATTTCTGCTTGATGGTTGGTTATACCATGGAATTTCATTTGAAAGTCTCACAGCAAAGGCAAATTTTAGTCACTCCTGTACCCTGAGCTGGGCATGGCCAGAATGAAACTGAGGTGATGTCCTCCACCCTGACCACTGGGAGATATTTATCGCTGAGAAAGGAATTTTTGCCTGTGAAAACATGAACACTGTGAGAATATATGAACAACAAGTCGATCGAGGTTGAAGAGAAGGACGTGACATTGTCAGGACTGCTGGTCCAAGGACAGCAGGTGCTGCATGAGACCTGACAACACAAGTCACCACGGAGCGGGACTTGGTCCCAGACACCAGCAGGGGTGACCGCAACAGGCCTGGAGAGCACAGAGGTTTTTGTCTCACTTCCTTCTGGGACCGAAACACTGTGTCAGTCTTAGCATTGTTGTCCCACGCGTTACAGTAATAGTCGGCCTCGTCCTCAGGCTGGAGCCCCGAGATAAGCAGGAGCCCTGCGTTGGCCGAGGCGTCTTTGGATCCAGAGAAGCGGCTGGGAACCCCGGAGCCCTGGTGCTTATTGGAGTCTGAGTAGAAACTCAGGAGATACCGGGGAGGGCTCCCTGGGTTCTGCTGGTACCAGTTTATTCGGTGGCCACCAACACTGAAGCCACTGCTCAGGGTGCAGGTGAGTCTGGCTGATGCTCCCAGGGAAGCAGAGAGGGAGGGCGGCTGAGTCACCACAACCTGGGAGAGGGAACCTGCAGACACAGACAAAAATGGTGTTGGCTCAAGAAATCAGAGAAAATTTCTCAGAATTTTGTGCAAAAGGACAGTGATGTTGGGTAATGCCCAGGGTTCCCGAGGCCTGTCCCCACCTGCGCACTGAGAGAGGAGCACGAGCAGCACGGGGGTCCAGGCCATGGTGCTCGCAGCCCCTGAGCCCACAGTGGGGCTGGGCTGCCCCAGGCCTCCTTTTCTTCCCCACCCTCCGCCAGAGGAGGGGCTGTGCATGCAAATGTGTGTCCACCCAGTGACCGCCCAGCCCCTCCCTGAGCCCTGGTGCTAGAGCTCAGCTCACAACCGAACTGAGGAGAATGGAGATTGGCTTTGCCCCTGGGGAAAGCCCTGGGAGGAAGCACCTGCTGACACCACACAAAGGTCCCTGCTCAGGGGACTCTGCCAGGCCAGAGAGGACACAGCTGCTGAGCCCCATCAGGGAGCACAGAAAACGGGCTCCAATCCCAGGCTCCTTTTAGTCAATGGTCCTCACTGAGCCATTGTGTAGGGACAACAGGGCAGTCCCACAGCTCCCCCTTCTGGTGGCAATACACACAGCTCCTCATGTCCCAGAGCCCTGAGAGCCCAGCTGGTTCCCGCAGCTCCGCAAGTCCCTGTCTCTAGTCACACACCCATGGGCTGATAACTAGTGAATGTGATCCCCATATGCTATACATTTTTATTTGTTTGTACTTTTTGATTTCTGCAATAGCCTCATTCTCTTTCAATTGTTTTTCTACAAAAATATATCTTGTTTACCAAACTGTATTTCTCGTCTTTTTGTTTATTTGAAAATATTCAGATGTGGTTCCATTATGTAGCGGTTAACATGTCTGCTTTAGCCGCAAAAGGTCCTGGCTTCTGCCCAGTGAAGCCACAGTCTGTGGTCTATGGCCATGCCGCCCTCAACAAGCCCGACGTCTGATCTCGGAATGCAAGCAGGGTCAAGCCTGGTCAGTACTTGGACGGGAGACCACCTAGGAAGACCAGGTGCTGTAGGTATAAATAATAATAAATAATAAAAAAAGAAATATCCTATGCTACTCCTGGACTTAAAGTTTTTCACCTAAAAATAAGAAAAAAGGTCACATTACCCAATAATTATGAATGGTCATTGTAAGATTAAATTTATAATATTGATGATCAAATAATCTCTAGGTTTTTTTTTAATTTTTGATTTAATCTATTTTCTGTATCAACGCATCTATTTCTATGTTTATTTATGTTTCCTTTTTCTCTCTTTCTTGGATATTTATTTTGTATTACAATTTCCTCAATCATTCCTTGGCAGGTGGCTCTCAGGAGTCCATGCGGTGAGTCCGTGTGGGGTGGGGAGAGAAGAGGCTGCGGTCAAGCTCCATCCATGTCCTTGTCCTCAGTAGAGCGACCTCTGCTGAGGCATCAGATGACACAGTCTGGAGCTGTCGTTTCACTAAAGCGGTGACTGAAGTGGAAACATGCTCAGAGTGGGGACTCAGGATCAGCCCTAGGAAAACGTCTGGGTCCTGAGGCTGCCGTGCGCGTCCCAGACAGGTGCCACAGGACTTTCCTGTGCTGTGGTCCTTGCATGGCGATGGTGGCCTCCCGCTGCCCATTCCACTGTTTCTGAGAAGAATCCTGTTTCTGAAGAAATGTTTTCTGTTGTGGCAAGGTGAACACAGGCTGAATGTGTGATTTCAGCAATAGCTCAGTTTAAACTTTGTCAAAGTCAGTGATTTCTGAGACAACACAGAGCCTCAGCCGCTCATCACTGAGAAACAAAATACAGTAAGGAGAAGATGCTCAGTGTCACTGATTGTTAGGGAATTGGAAGCCAAAACTGAAGTGAGATATCACCTCGCCCAGACTAGAAGATCTGTGATAAAAATGAGAGATAATAACAGTTTTTTTGTGGAGGTGAGTGGAAATTGGAACCTTAATACAATGTTGGTAGAAGTTTAACCAATGCAGCCATATTGGAAAATTTCTGAACGATTTCTCAAAAAATTTAATATAAAGATACCATATAGCTCAGCAATCCCAATCCTAGGTGTCTATCCAAGATATGAAAAGAGCTATCCACAAAAGCGAAATCAAAAACACGTACACAAATGTTCCCAGCACATGCACAGATAGCCCTAGCAAGTTAATGCGTTACAGACAAGAGATGAAAAATAACCTACTGTCCACCAGTGGATGAATGAATAAGTAACTGAACTATGTCCAAACAATGGAATATTATATGTCAAAAAAAGGATGATCACTCAGGTCACAACAATGGATCTCAGAAACATTTGCAAACAGGAAAGTGAAATGAACGTTAACAAAGTCCACCTCTTCTGTGGTTCCATCTCTGTGAATCGTCCAGAACAGGCTAATCTATTGAGACAGGAAGTGAATCAGTTGTTCCCAAGGGCTGAGTAGAGATCTGAGGAGGAGGGATGCGGATGTGTGCGGACTTCACCCTGAGGGATGAAGGAAATGTCATAAAGTTAGATTTCAGAGATGATTGTCCAACTTTGTGACTATTCTACACATCATTATATTGCACGTTTTAACTGAAAAAAATTTATAGCATGAAAATTATATTGAAATATAAATTCCAGCAAAAGAGGAAAAGAGAAAACTTGAAATAAATGTATATTTTTTAATAAACTATGGTTGGGAGTGACTATCACTGACCAGGGGTAGGAGAAGAAGGTAGATATTAATTCCACAAATGGGGGCTACAATAATCATGAATATGTTTTATTATTTTATTTTGCATATGTGTATGTGCGTATTGTAAACAAATATTATATTTCCTTTTCTTTTTCACTTATTATGTAAGGTAAGATATTATAACTTTATACAATAGCGTTTATGTGTTGTTAATTTTTAATCATAATATGTAAATTACACGATAACAATGAGAAGGTTAAACATCAGTCAAGCACTTTCAGTTGTATGCACAATAGTTGTATAATTTTAGGCAGAATTAGAATCTTGTTATTATCTTTCTTTGGACATTAAGTGTCTTAATGTCCAAGGTGCCAAGGACACAAAAGGTGGACACTTGACAGTTAATTTTCAGGCATCGAATTGACAGCGCTGCCAGGCACACGTACGTTTCTTTAACTTTCTGGATGTGTCTGTGAGGGGATTCTGGATGAGACCAACACATGAATCAGAGGAATAAATAAAGCAGATTGCCCTCCCTAAAACGCGTGGGCCTTGCCCACTCAGTTAAAGGCCCAAATATAGCAAGAAGGCCTGTGGTGGAGCATCCACTCTCTCTGCGTGACAATTCAAGCTGCAGCACAGGAATCTCTGACATTCAGCCTCAGACTTGGACTGACTCGTAGGCTCTCCGGGTTCTCAGGCCAGGTACACAGATGAGTCACCACTTACCTAACTGTGCCCTTAAGTGCATGTATGTTATTTTTTACAACTTGACCTAAATAAAATCAATTTAAAATTACGTCATTTTAAAAAGGAAATGACTATCAGTAGTATACTTATTAAAATTTTCTCACTTTGTAAAAAGAATGTTAATAGAAAATGAGTGGAAGTAGTCAGATAACAGTGAACAACTAATACCTTCTGTTCTTTGTTGCACGTAAAGTCATTTTGGAGTCACACATCTCGCATCACTGCTGCCTGGTCTGTGCAGAAGGAAATACAAACTGGGTGACAAGTGAGTCCCTGCGAGGGCCTCCTCCAATAAACTTCAGAGGAGTGACACTCGTGGAATTACACAACCACGGTGCTAGGGGTCATGGAAGAGTGGAGGATGACAGCGAAGAATCAAAGAAAAAATTTCATGAGACTTGAGTACAAAGGAACAGGATGTGGAACAGCCCAGCCTGAGGAGAGAGGCGGCATCTGTGACCGAGCGCTGTGGGGTGAGTCTGTCTCTGGTCGGGCAGAGCTGCAGCCCCTGGTCCGAGTGTCCACTCCTCGCATGATGGAGAAACTGCCCCTGCAGCAAAGCGGGGACTGGAGCTATGTTATTCTATCACGACAAGGCCGGGAGGAGCAGAAGTTCCTGTCAACAGTCCCGCATCTCTGCTGTGGAGAGGTGGAGACAGGAGGGGACTATGAACCGAGGTCACGGTCACTGTGGCTCTGGGTTCAGACAGAAGACTTTTTATCAGAGGTCCAGTCTGGCCAAAAGTGTCCCGGTGGTGTCAGAGGGAATGACAGCCCAGCCCTGCGAGCACAGGGGAGGCCGTGTCTCTGTCCCCATGGACCATGATCTCATTGAGCAGCAATGAGGCTGCTGTCCCAGAATAAATGCCACAACCAACCTCACTGCTGACTGGAGCCGCGAGTGGTCAGGGGGCCGTGATGCCCACGGGGATAGAGACTCACCCTGGGACCCCGAGCATCGACTCAGCCCAGAGGAGCAGGTGCTCAGGGCGTGTCCTGCTGCCCTGATAACAGGACCCAGGTCACACTCACGTGGCTGGTGTTTCCTGCTGAGGGAGATTCTGCCTCCTCATGATTCTAACCCTCATGACGGCGGTGTCGGCACCGACCTATCCCTGACTTTTGTGGGGACAGAGTGGCCCCAACTGTGGAGTCGATGTCAATGTACACTCTGTTTGAAGAGAGCCATATGTGTGTGCTTGTATGTGTGTGACAATGAGGTCATACCTCCCCCTGTCCCTCTGATGGCTTCTCCACCCCTGAGGGGTGATTCTACATGACAATCCATCCTTGAAGCTAATGATTCTCTGTAAGACCGTACAGGTGCTGGAGCTTGGTTCTCGAGGAAAAATGTATTAAAAATATTCTCCTTGAAGCAGAATTTATTTTAGGCAGTGAGGACACATTTGAAAGTAGATTGGCCCTCCCTTAATTGGAACTCCAGATCTTGTGGAATGGGAGAAATGTGTTCTGTTTCCATCCCTGCAGGCATGAGACCCACAGGTCTCAGGAAGCACAGGGCAGGGGATGGCCTCACAGCCCCTCCTTATGCTCCTGACACCACAGCTAAGCCCCAACACCGTCCCCCGTGGTTCCCAGACGTCTATCTGAGGGTGACCATGAGACAGTGCTCCCCGTGTTGTGTAAAGGGGCTGAAGCATGAGATTCAGGGACACGAGGGAAACATTTTGTGGTGGATACACTGTCCTGAACGTTCTTAGGAAACAGAGATTCTGGTATGTGAGAGAAACAGTGACGTATCCTGAAACACACAGTTGATCCTTTCTCTGTGGATGACCTCGAGGCTCACCTTGTGTAGGTGAGAAGGGAAAATAATCCAGCAGATTCCATGTGCAAATAAACAAAGTTGGATGAAGACATCATTTTTAAGAAAATGTAATAACTTAATATTTATGCGAAAGAGATGGACGGAGAGTGTTGGAGATGCCCAGAGACCCAGAGTGTGAGGATGGGGCGGAAACGAGGCCATGAGCTGTGCCCACCCTGTTCCATTTTCTAGTAATCATCCTCCCGAGGGAGGGAGCCCTGGGGAATGGAAGCGACAGCAAGAACTTGTATGTTTTCTCCTAAAACGTAAAAGTGGTGGAGTTATGTTATGACTAGACAGAGGGAGAGGCCAGGAAGGTGAGCGATGCAGCAGCAGAGGAGAAACAGGACGGATGGTGGGAGGGATGTCGACAGCGAGAGTCTGGACGAGTTGTAGCCAGTGGGTTTTGTAGGATGGTTAAGGGAGGAGGAACTCTTGTCTGTCCATGAATTGGTGAGAATAAACATATGAGTTATGGACACATTAGTAATAAAATAAGATGCATACTTAACGAGATAAGATTTCCAGATAATCAAGCTTGTCCTGGTCATCATTACTGATGCAGACACAGCATTTCTCTTGTTCCTGACTCCACACCCCATGGGCATGTGCAGCGGGACTCTGTTACCACACCTGTGTGCTCCGGGGATGCTCTGTGTCAGCTCAGGTAACCTGGCTCTACCTTTCCTCCTTTCATGGATGTGTCCTGCAGCAGAGGAGTCTCCCATACAGAAGTCTTCACAGAAGCTTCTTAACAAAAGGTTGTCAGAGCCCAAGTCTGAGGGCCCAGGGGTTTTTGTCTCACTTCCTCATCATTTGAGTCACTGTGAGTAACCATAGCTGCCCCCAGTTGTATAAGCTGTAGCACAGTAATAGTCGGCCTCGTCCTCAGGTTGGAGCCTGGAGATGAGCAGAAGCCCTGCGTTGGCCGAGGCGTCTTTGGATCCAGAGAAGCGGCTGGGGACCCCGGAGCCCTGGTGTTTACTGGAGTCTGAGTAGTAGTACAGAAGATACCGGGGCGGGCTCCCTGGCTTCTGCTGGAACCAGTATATTGCATAGCTGCCAATACTGAAGTCACTGTTCAGGGTGCAGGTGAGTCTGGCTGATGCTCCCGGAGATGCAGAGAGGGAGGGCGGCTGAGTGAGCACAGGCTGGGAGAGGGAACCTGCAAACACAGATAAACATGCTCACTGACAAAAGATCCAAGAAAACATTTCTCAGGGATTTTGAGGAAGAATCCTGTGATGTTGGGTAATGCCCAGGGTTCCCGACGCCTGTCCCCACCTGTGCACTGAGAGAGGAGCACGAGGAGCACGGGGGTCCAGGCCATGATGCTCGCAGCCCCTGAGCCCACAGTGGGGCTGGGCTGCCCCAGGCCTCCTTTTCTCCTCCACCCTCCGCCAGAGGAGGGGCTGCGCATGCAAATGTGTGTCCATCCAGTGACCGCCCAGCCCCTCCCTGAGCCCTGGTGCTGGAGCTCAGCTCACACCCAGACTGAGGATGATAAAGGTTGGCTTCACCCCCTGGGAGAGCCCTGGGAGGAAACAGCTGCTGAAGACACACAAAGGTCCCTGCTCAGGGGGCTCTGCCAGGCTAGAGAGGACACAGCTGCCGAGTCCCATCAGGGAGCACAGGGCCCAGCCTCAAGGCCCAGGCTCCTTTGAGTGAATTGTCCTCCCTGAGCAGTTGCATCGGGACCACAAGGCTGTCCCACAGCGCCCCCTCTTGTTGGCAGGACACACACCTCCCCACGGCCTAGAGCCCTGAGAGCCCAGCTGGTTTGTGCTGTTCACCTCTCACTGCCTCTGTTCACGCATCCTTGGTCTGGTCCCTAGATGCTGTGATCCTAATACACTGTGTTGATGTTGTAGTTTATTAGTCCCAGAGTAAGGTCCACGGGACTTGCAAACGTGTACATATATAAGTATTTAAGATGTCGGGACACTTAGAGTGCATTCTAGGAGACGCTAAATGACCAAGGTGTGCATCAGGTCTGCTGCCAGAGCCACGGGGACAGTTGATGGTTAGGGACGCTTGAAGGGGCTCTCCAAGGACATGGTATAGAAAAGAATTTTCCAGGAAAACACTCAGTAGCATTTTCAAAAGAGGACCGTTCTGCAAACATTTCAGTCATGTCATGTGGGAACTGTTTCATAGAGATTCCATTTGAATTAGCGCTTGGTAAAAAATAAAAAATAAAAAAAAATAATGGATTGCTTAGGCTTCACCTTTACCTGTGAAATGTGCAACACTCTATTTTAGGAACTAACTTTAGAGTCTCACCTGGTAGTTTTCAGGATCTTTATTTCACAGGTTTGTTGTCCGGGTTTTGCCTTAGGTGTCATACAATTGGCTTACATTTTAAATAAGTGTGTCCCCCAGCTGTACATTCTTACTCATTGCTTTATTTTACGAAAAAGCTAAATGTGAGACTGTGATGTTTTTGCAGATGGGGTGAATGTGTGAGCCGTCGCATAAAGAAACCACATGTCCTTTTTGGGTGAGGCAGCATCTGATGCCAGCTCCCAGGACGCAGAAGAGGAAGGTGACTGCTATAGCGCCACCTGTGGTCAGGACGCTGTGAGCTGGGGATCCTCAGCAAGGATCCCAAGGTGACCTGAGAGGGCAGAGTCTTGGGGATGGGAGCAGAAGGGACCTGGACTGAGGCGTAGGGGTGAGAGATTCATGAGCTTGGCCTCTGGAACATTCCTCAAATGCGTTAAAACAAGAAGCACCCAGGTCATGGGGGCACTGGCGCTGCTGTGGTCTCTTGAGACTCCTTCACTCTTCTGACTCTGCCAGGAAACAGAGACCTTGACGGGACTTTCGTGCAGCTTTCTGCGCATCCTGAGGCTGTTCAGTATTTAGATTGGTGCTCACATATGGAAGTGGGTGTGAAGCTATGTGAAATTGATTTTTTATGAGATATTAAAAAGGTCACGGAGGCAGAAGTGAAGTTTTATGTGACAGGAGTCACCTGGCCTATGTCCCCTGCCCAGGTCCCAGCATCCACAGAACAACACCCAACAAGAACTAACGGTGAGGGTAGATGACCAATAATGCTCATGATGGGATTAATTACGGAAAACATTTGTGTCTTTCCTCGCCATCTGGACCTCAGATTTCCCTGCCATGTGGTTGACATGCAAATGACCAATTTCCAAGTCCAGGGTCAGGGTCTGTGTTGCGTAAATCAAATGAGACCATCTAGTTTCTTTTTGCCATGTTGCTGTCAGTGGAGACAGTGGGAGTAATCATGCCTGGTCATCCTGAAAGCCGGGGTTCCTGTCCAATGAGCCAGGGAGTGTGAGTCTCTAATCCTGGAGGGTTTGCTGTGTAGACACATGCCTGGGAGCACAGAGGCATTCTGTCCCCAGGTGGGAAATCAGGTCAGGACACCATATTTTGGTTTGTTTGTTCACTCTTCTCCCAGACAGTGTCATTTCCGTATGGAAATGACAGACTGTATCCTGAGCCCTGAGACCCAAGTCAGGCACATAGTAGGTGTACAGTAACAGGTGTGGATGCGCATCATCTGCATAGAAACTCTCCTGAGTGACATGTAGGTGGACTCTGGGTCCTAGGTTTTGTTTTGTTTTGACCCCTAATACAGACTCAACTGTGTCCCCTCAAATTCCTACATGGAAACCCTATCTCCCAATGTGACAGTCTCTGGAGACCAGGCCATAAGGAGGTAACTAAGGTAAAGCAGCTCATGTGGGTGGTGGCCTAATTAGCAGGACTGGTGTCTTTATGAGAAGAGGAGAAACCAGGTTGAGCACACACAGAGAGAAGGCTGTGTAAGGACTCGGGAGAATGCAGCCGTCTGCCGGACAAGGAGTGAGGACTCGGGAGAGAGACCCACCTGCGCACACCTCCGTCTTGAACTTCCCGCCTCAGACCTGTGGGAACACACTTTTCTGCTGGTTCAGCCTCCCAGTCCGTGGATTATGCTTCAGCAGCCCTGGCGCCAGCACAGCCCTCATGGACTCTGTCCCCAGGGCAGACCACCCCGCATCTAAGAATGTCTTCTCTGTTTGAGAAAATCAGTTAATGTGTTGCCAACAAGGACAGTCTTCGGGGACAGATTTAGAGAGAATGAGAACACATTATCTAGACAAAGTTGAGAGATCTCAGCCCTCACTTTTAAGTCAAACACACAAAGAAGGCAGTTGTCTGGTCAGAGGAGTGGGGTCAGCCCAGGGAAGCCCCATTACATAGGAAACAGCAGGTTTTTGTCTCACTTCCCCACAGGTCGGGACCATTGTGTGAGTATTGAGACTGTTGTCCCACCCTGAGCAGTAATAATCGGCCTCGTCCTCATCCTGGAGCCCACTGATGGTCAGGGAACCCGAGCTTCCAGACTTGGAGCCAGAGAATCGGTTGGGGACCCCCGAATGTCGATTGCTAGTACCATAGATAAGGCGTTTGGGAGCTGTTCCTGGGAGCTGCTGGTACCAGTTCACATAGTTACTCCCGATGTTGGAGCTGCTTCCAGTGCAGGAGATGGTGACACTCTGTCCCGGGGCCCCAGACACTGAGGACGGCTGGGTCAGCACAGACTGGGCCCAGGAGCCTGGAGGAGGGAGAGACACAGAGACGGTGATGCTGGGGCTGGAGACAAGAGGAGGGAGCAGGGCCCCGTGTGGCCTCCCAGGGTCTCCTCTCCTGTCCCCTTATCCAGTCACCTGTGCAGTGAGCGAGGAGGGTGAGGAGGAGAGGGGACCAGGCCATGGTGGAGATGTCACCGAGTCCTGTCCTCTGTGTCCCCACAGCTGAGGCAGAGCTTCCCCCAAGTCTCTCCTTCCCCTCTTCAAGCTCTGATAGTGGGAGGGGCCACTCATGCAAATGAGACCCCCAGCTTCCTGATGCTTCACCTGGACCCTGGTCAGGCTTCCTCAGCCTGAGAATGTTAGGGTGTGGGCCAGGGTGGCTCTGTGTGGGGTGGGGAGGTTATAGCAGTGAACCCTCCCCAGTGCCTTATGGCTGATCGAAACTTTGATCACCCTGACTTCAGGAACAGGCCCAGTGTGCCCCCTGGTGTCCAGGCGCAGACACATCATTGTGTGACAGGGTGACCAGAGCCCATCAGAAATAACTCCTGTCTCCCCACTGATCTGTTCACTGCCCTTGCATAGGGCTAGGACCTGTTTTCAATTATGTGGCCTCCGCATCACTAGAGGACATCTTTAGGCTTCACTTGGACTCCTCAGGGTGACTGACCTCAACTCCCTTGGCTGTTCAGTGGTCAGGACTGAGGTGGTGTCTCCCACAAAGTCCTCTCAGATCAGGATCAAGACCAGAGCAGTGACCGTCCCCACGGAGGCATGTCCCCTTCTGGGTATGATGCAGGTTCAGTCACCACGTTGTCTGCCTCCTAGGTGGCCAGAGCTCTCTGACCTACGGATCGCCCATCAACCTGAGGAGCAGAGAATCTTCTCTCTGGGGCTGGGACAGGATGGGGAGGAAGCCCTTCCGTGCATCCCCCGAGGGCGATGCTGTGTAAGTCCTTGTCGTCTATTTCCTCCCTCTCAACAAGTTCTCTGCATCCTGGGAGCAGAGATTCCCGCCCAGGAGTCAGTCCTCAAGCTCCCAGTGACATGCCTGCTGGGGCTGAATAACGCAGTTTGTGACATTTACCTAATTCCAATAAGAACAAATGTGCAGTAAGTTCTAGGATGGAATGACTTAAGTTTTCATGTTGCTCTGATAGATATTGATTAAAGAATTCATCTAGTAGTCACTGCCGACCCACCTAAATAAGGTGCATATCGTTTTACATAAATTCACCTCAATAAAATAGATTTTACAAATAGAGGATGTGTTCTGAAGATGGAAATACAATCAGAAGTATATTTTTTTAAAAATCTGTGCTTATTGCAAAGAAAAAGTTGATGGAAATTCTGCTAAGGAATATGGCTGCAAAAGCAACGTAAAGAAACCTTCTATTCTCAGGTGAATAGCGGCGTGTCAACTTTCCCCTCGAATCACTTACTTGTTTGTTTATTTATGTTATTTAGTCATGAGTGTTGCATCATGGGACTGGTCCTGCCCAGGGAAACCCCACGAGGGGCATCCTGATCACAGCTGGTGCTGTCCCACCTTCCTTTTCTGGAAACTGGAAGCTGATTGTGTGAAAAAATTACCAGAGTCCTGGATCTGTCATTTAAACAACAAGTGTCTAAAAAGCACTTTTCTGGGCGCAGGATGTACGTTAGGCAGTGGGGACTCATTTCGGAGCAGACCTGTTAACAATCCGCTGCATGAGAAATCCAGGGCCTGTGCAGTGACAGAAATCTGTCCTTTGTCATCCTGCAGGCACTGAACCCACAGCTGTGGGGCCATCCCATCTCAGGAAGCGCAGGGTAGGGAGTGACTACACGGCCCCCCTACATGCTCCTGACACCACAGCTATGCCCCCCCCAACCTCCCGTGGTCCCCAGATGTCTCCCTGGGGCGACCAGGAGACAATGCAAACCTAAAGCACGGGATTCAGGGGCGTGAGGGAAATAAGTTTGTGTTAGATACATTGTTTCGGAGGTTATTAGGAAATAGATTCTGGGGCGTGAGAGAAACAATGACGTATCCTGAAACACGCAGCTGGTCCTTTCTCTGTGGGTGACCTCGAGACTCACCTTCTGCTGAGCGTCAGTTATGTCTGGAGAAGGAAAAACATATCAGGAGATTCCATGTGCAAAAACCTAGAGCCTGGGGAACGCATCATTTTTAGGAACATGCAATAACGTCATTTTCGTATTAAACAGTCGGACTGAGTGCTGGGGGCAGGGACGCAGAGCGCGGCGATGAGACCGGGAATGAGACCCGGAGGCGTGTCCGCGCCGTTCCGTTTCCGGTGACCGTCCTCCCGAGAGATGGAGCCCTGGGGAGTGGCGTCCACAGCAAGGACTGGTCCGTTTTCTCTGAAAGCCTGACGTGGACGTGGAGTTCCGTCCTGAGGAGCCGGAGGGGGAGACCAGGCGGGTGAGGGAGGCGGCGGCGGAGGGGAGAGAAGGGCGGACGGCGCGGGGGGCGTCGGCAGCGAGAGTCTGCGGCAGCCGCGACCTGCTGTTCAGTCCTCTGGGTCAGAGAAGGAGAAAACTGCGTCTAATCCAGGGTGAGTGTTACCGTATCCGCTGAGGCTGTGTCATTATGACACGAGTTCACACTTACGACAGTGATTTGTGGGTGAACACGGTTGACTTGATCATAATCTTTAG
This sequence comes from Rousettus leschenaultii, assembly GCA_015472975.1. NCBI lineage: Eukaryota > Metazoa > Chordata > Mammalia > Chiroptera > Pteropodidae > Rousettus > Rousettus leschenaultii. The sequence goes on along the minus strand of BNJM01001047.1, from coordinate 18,100 downwards.
CTGCCGACACCGTGTTTTCAGACAATAGAAAATACGTCTCTACCCTCAGTTCCTGGC
>BNJM01001045.1:99268-112539 GCA_015472975.1 Rousettus leschenaultii | reverse complement strand
GGGGGGGGGGGGAGGTAGGGGACCTCTATACAGTCTTCCGCAGCGGCTGCACCGTGTTACATTCCTGCCGGTGATGCGCAACGGTTCCCATTTTCTACATCTTTGCAAATACTTGTTATTTTGTTTTCCTTTTTTAGAAATAGCCATCTACATGGGTGCAAAGTGGCATCTCATCGGGGTTTTCATCTGCATTTGCCTAAAGACTAGTGAGGCTGAGCACATTTCCCTGTGCCTATTGGCCACTTGCGCACCTTCTTTGGAGAAATGGCGACTGAAGCCCTTTGACGATTTTTGAATTAGGTGGTTTCTTTTTTTAAAATTACTCTTGAGTTGTGGGCGTTCTTTATGCATCCTGAACATTAATCGTGTAAAAGACGCAGTATTTGCAGATAATTTCTCCCATTCTGTGCGTTGCCTTTCCACTCTCTTGATAGCAGCATCTCATGCCCCAAAGTTTTTAATTTTGGTGAAGTCCAATTACCTCATTTTTTCTCGGAAGCCTACGGTTTTGTTGTCCCGTCTGCGACGTCATCACCAAATCCAATGTTATGAAGCTTTACTCATCTGTTCTTGTCTTCCCCTTTTGTGAATGTTCGAGAACTTTAATACAAATTCTCTCTCTTTTAAAGCAAAATACAAGAAGGAGTTTTAAGCTTGGAGATCAGCCTATTCTTACTTGGTAATGATCAAAGCTACTTCAGTGCAGAATGTAAATCCCCACACAGTTTCACATACCCTACCTGTTTGTCCAGATTGTAAAGGAATAAATAAATAAAATACTGATGTTGACGTGTGTTCGTATAATGTCACCTGTTCACAGAGGGGCTTTTGCTTCCTCCTTTGAAATTTGGATGCCTTTTGTGTTTTTCTTACCTAATTGCTCTGTCGAAGACTACCAGTACTATGTTGAACAGAAATGGTAAAAGCAGTCATCTTTATCTTATTCCTGATCCATGAGGAAATTTTTCAGCATTTCACCATCGAGTGTGATGTTCGGGGTATGTTTTTCGTGTACGGCTTTTACAATGTTGGGGAAGGTTCTTTCCAGTCCTACGTTTTGACGCTTTATATCATGAGTGGGCGTGAATTTTGTCAATTTTTTCCGTTGCGTCAATGGAGCTGGTGCGCCCCCTCCCCCATCCCCCGTTCTTCATCCGTTGCTGTAGTGTGCTATGTTGATTGGTTACTTATGCGGAACGACCCTCGCACTCCAAGAGTAAATTAGTCATACTGTATAACACTTTTTAAATGATGTTGAATTTGGTTTGACAGTATTTTATCGATTGAAGATTTTTGCACCAGTATTCACAAAGGGTATTGGCGGTAGTTTTCTTTTGTCTTTTTCCAGTGTGTTTGGCTTCGATATGAGGACAGCGAAGGCCTCATAGATGAGTCGGGACGCCATTTTTTTGGAGGCGTCTGAAAAGAACTGGCAACCGTTCCTCTTTAAATTTTTGTTAGAATTCACCAGTAAAGCCATCCGGCCCTGGACTTTTTTGGGGGGCGGTTTTCGATGACTCGGTCTGCTCACTAGTTATGGCTATGGTTCTAGTTATAGTGTACAGTTACGGTTTTATTTAGATCTTCTCGTCGTTCATCGATCGTTCCTTATAGGTCGTGTATTTCTAGGAATTTGTCTATTTCGTGTTTGTTACCCAACTGGTTGGCCAAGAAGTGTGTGTATATCATTCGTAACCCTTTTCATTTTCGTAAATGGGTACTAATATCCATCCCCCTTATTCTTTCTGATTTAAGTCTACCCCCACTTTTAGCCCCAGGAAAACCTAGCTAAAAGTTTTGTCGATTCTGTAACTCTTTCGAGAGGACGGATGCTTCGTTTCGTTGATTTTTCTCTACCGTTTTCCTGTTCTCTATTTTATTTATGTCTGCATGGTCATTAGTTTTCATTCCTTATGGTGGCTTTAGTTTTTGGTTTATTAGTCTCTCCTAGTTCCTTGTGGTGTAAAGTTAGTTTGCTGAACTCAGACCCGTCTTCGTTTTCGACGTGAGCTTTTACAGGTATAAAGTTCCCTCTCAGGACTGCCTTCACGGCATCCCTTACGTTTTCGGAGGTTGTGTTTTAATTTCCATGTTCTCGAGGAACTTTCTCATTTCCCATGTGATTTCTTCTTGGCTCCATTGCCTGTTCAAGTGCATGCTGTTTCATGTCCACACATCTGCGTATTGCCCAGCTTTCCTTTTGCTATTGATTTTGAGTTTCACTCGATTGTGATTGCAGAAGATACTTTGCACGATCTCTATCTCTTCAAATGTATTCAGACTCGTTTTATGGGCTAATTCGTGGTTTATCCCGGAGAACGTTCCAGGTGCGCTGGAGAAAATGTGCCTTGTTCTGTTGAGGGGTGGAGTGCTCTGTATGTGTTTGTTGGGTTGTTCGAGTCCCGTATTTCCCTATTGAGCTTCAGTCTGGCTGTTCTATCCGTTGCTGCAAGTGGAGTGTTGAAGCCTCCTACTGTAGTAGAGCTCACTGTGTCTTCCTCTAAGCCTGTCGACATTTTCTTCCAATACTTTGGAGCGCCGACATTTGGGGCAAATATGTTCATGATTGCCACGTCTTTCTGGCTCGTCGACTCCTTTGTCTTTACACGATGTCCGTCTCTGTCTCTTTTAATGGTTTTTACTTAATTTCCATTTTCTCCGCTACTGGCATAGACATTCCGCCTCTGTTTCGGTTACTCTTTGCATGGAAAATCTTCTTTTTGCTCTTTCACTTTCACTCTGTGTATACCCTTACATCTTCAGTGAGTCTCTAGGAGATAGCATGTAGTAGGATCATTTGTTTTCAAAATCCATTCTGGCAATCTCTGTCTGCACCTGGGGAGTTTAATGCATTTATGTTTAGTGTAATTACCGGTAGGAAAAGAATTGTGTTTTATTATTCATTTTTAGTATTTCTTATAGTTTGTCCCTCATTTCCTCCATTACTGCCTTCCTCGTGTTCAGTGTTTTTCTTTTGTACGTTTACCTTCCTTTTCTTTTTTGGGGGGAGGGGGCGGTGTGGGGTAGTTACGCGTTTAGATCCCCTTGTTGTTTTTCGGTGTGTCTGCTGGATAGACATGTTCTTTGTACTCATCCTGGGGATATCAAATGACATCGTAAAGTATGACTATCTTAAATCGATGACAACTTAACTTCGACTGCATGAAAAAAAGCTCCCACTAGTCCTTGACACTTTTGCCTCCCTTTTTGTGTTATTGATTTCACAAAATATGTATCCGTATGTCGTGTACCCATTAACGTAGATTTGCGATCATGTTTCATGCATGTGTCCGTTGTATTCTGCAGAAAAGAAAACTAAAGTTATGAACAACAATTGCGATAATATAAGTTTTTATTTGTCCATAGATTTACCTTTACTGGAGAGCTTTATCTTATCATGTGGCTTTGAATCACTGTCTAGAGCCCTTTAGTTTCACTTTGATGGACTCGCCCTCGCCTTGGACGGCAGGACTCGTGGTCGTGAACTCCATCAGCTCCTGTCCGTCTCAGAATGTCTTAATTTCTCTGTCATTTCGAAGGACAGTATTGCTGGATCGAGCATCCTCGGTTGACAGAATTTGCCTTTCAGCTCTTAAATATACCATCTCGCTACCTTCTGGACTGCAAGGTTTCTGCCGAGATTTTTGCCAACACTCTTCTTAGGAATCCCTTATAAGTGATGAATCCCTTTTCTCTTGCCTCGCGTGGGTTGAGCAGCTTTGGTCTCCCCGCATTCAGCACTCTCTCACCATCTCTGATTTTCGGCAGTTTCACTAAGCCGCCGCTACGTGTGGGTCTCCTTGAGTTCGTCCTCCATGGAGTTGCAGAGCTTTCTATTTGACTAGGTTCGTGACTTGAATGAAATTTGGGGCGTTCGGGCCATTACATCGCTCCAATATTCTCTCTTCCTCCGCCTTTCTCTCCTCTCTTTCCCTCAGACACCCCCATTACGCATAAGCTGGCGTACTTAGTCACGCTCTGCAAGGCCTCCGAGACTCTGTTCATTTCACTTCCTTCGTCCTTCTTTTCTTCAGACGGTACATTCTCCATTGGCTTTAACTTCCCAGTTTCTCGCGTCACTTTCAGCTTCTCTCTCTTTGAATCTGAGCCTCCCTGGCAAAATGTCCCTCGCGGTCGTTATACTTCTCGACTGCAAAATTGCTACTTGCTATGTTCCCAATGAGTTCTGCCTCTTCGATGGCAAGTCTGCATTTCAGGAGTCATTGTTCTCCCCCGTCCCTTTCGCTCAGAAGACGTGGCGTCCGTGAGCTGCTTGACCACGTTTACGACAGCTGATTTAAAGCCTCTGTCTAGTAAGTCCGAAGTCTGGACATCCCGTGAATGTCCTATGCCTCCTTCTTTCTTTGCAGGGCTGATCCGTTTTGGTTGAAGGCTGGACGCTTTAAATGGTGGAATGTGGTAACGCTGGGATTCAGGTTCTGGCCCGTGTCCAGGCATCGTCGTTGCCGTGTGTTGTCGGTATTCTTGCTGCCATGTGTTTGCTTAGTGACTTTTCTGAGCCTCTTCCGTAAAGTCGCTCTCCTGCGTTGTGTGTGGCCACTGAAATCCCTGCTTGCTTAGCTCAGTGGTTGAACTAATGATGGAGCCCGTGACCGGCAAACCTCCCGGGCGTTGCCGCGGGGCTCTGTGTGTGCGTTGGCCACGCCTTCAGCACGCGCCTAGGCAGTCATCAGCTCTGTCTTAGCCTTCGTTTCTGCTCGCACCTAGCCTCAAAATAAACCACAGCGGAGCGCCTAGGGCCTTTCGGGGTACTTCCCGAACACGCCTCGGGAATGTGCCCAGCCTCCTGGGTTCCTGGGGACGCATCATAGCTTTTCAAAGTCCCTATGGACCTATGGACATCTCAGCATCCGTTTATTCCCTTTAAGGTTTTCGTTTGCCCATTGATTGCCCCCAAGTGGAATCTGTGCCCGAGGCAGCTGAGATGTTCGAGAATTGCCTCTAAATGTTTTTGACAAATGCCCCACTTGGGAGAGGCATTTCAAAGTGGGCAAGCTCTGAGTCGGTCCAAACGCAGACAGCCATGCAAGTGGGGCCTTTCAGGGAGCTACCGGACAGATCAAATCATGGCAACTCTCCGGGAATAAGGCGGCGCAGGAGGCCCGCCCCTCCCGGCTCCCTCCGATGGCTGCCGCGGCGGCTGCTGGTTTTCACCGTGGTTGCAGGCTGGTCGTCTTTACACCTCCCACAGAGGTGGATGGAGGGGCGTGGGACTAGGGCGAGTCGAAGTGGCACCTGGTGCTCCCGTCCTTCTGAGATTCAGCGCTTGCTCCGGAATAAACACACCTGCGGGTGTGGCACACGTCTGGTGAGTCTCCAGAGTTTTAACAGCACCGCTCCTGAACATGTCCGCCAGTCTCCTTGTTGCTCTCGGGGAGGAAATAACTTTCAGGGCTCCTTCTTTGCCACTTTAGCTGACTTCCTGTGCAACCTTTCACTGCATGTGTCTATCAGGGCGTCCGTCGCTATAAGGCACACGGTGCTTACTACTTCCGTACGTGTTTTTGTGTACACGAGAAGCAACCTTTTTGGTCGCCGACCATGTTAAAGGCGCCACAGCGGGATTCCCGGAAGCAAAGATGTAGACGATCCCATACCATCTTTGATCTCGCAGTTGTCCCTCTCGACTAGATTAAAGTTAACTGGAACTTTTGGAGCGTAATGCTTGCCAAGCCTGCGTCCGGTCACCAAATGACATCTTCATTCGGTTCAGCGGGGGTTCTCTTTGGCCGCCGTTTCTTACAGATAGCCAGGGTTTCACCTGGATATTTGGCAGCAACGTTGACCGGTTTCTCCGGCCACAACTGATTTCATCCCTAATCACTTCGGGAAGCCGAAAGCCTCAAGCGAGGAGCAGTGCGGGTGAAGGGCTGCAGAGTTCTCTCACGGGAAGGGTTAGAAACAGAGATGCGCTGCGATGACCAATGTTGTTTTTCATAACTCCATAGCACCAACTTGCCATTTTCCGCTGGAATGGCTAGCTCACACACGGAAGACTAAAAAGGTTATATCGTGAAGGGCTTACATCAAGGAAAAGGAGAAGTGTCGAATGGATCATCTAAGTTCTCACCTCGGGAAACTAGGAGGAGAAGGGCAGCAAAAGACGTGCCAAGCGGGCAGAAGGAAGGGCCTACTGAAGGGAAGCCCAGAAATCGGTGAATGGAAAAACAGGAAAACAAGGGAAAATCGGTGAGACAAAAATCTGGTTCTCTGAAAAGAGCTACAACACTCACGAGCCTCTAGCGAGACGGACAAAACAACGCTACGGTGATTCGCTGCATCTGCACGTCTTAACCGAATGACTTTAATAACAATATTCATGACACTTTTCACAAACTCGACTTCAGAACCCCAAGTACCTGAGTTCTTAACGCGTATCATACAGCGGAGAGAAGCGTGAGAGCAACGTAGGACTCTCGATTTGAAACAGGCATGACGTTTGATTTCCGACATAACGGCCAGGTCGCTCTCCTTCGCTGTTTGTTTGTTTTGTTTTTGTCATGTTTCCATAATTAGCTCGAATCCTTTTCTAAAGCGATAGAATTAATTGCACGGTATCTGTGCCGCAGTTCAAGTTCTTAGGTTACAAGCACGTCTTCTCAAGCTGGAACGTCCATGGAGGCAGAGTGTACCGAAACTATTCATCGCCCAGGGTCTCATGTCTCGTGACGCATGTCATGGCAGGAATCAGGTATTGGAAATTTCGTTCAGATTTTGAATCAATCGCTTTCACGTCGTCGGAAAGGCCTTGTATAAACTGAGCCGAAGTCCTGCATTTTGTAAAATGTTAGAGATGGTCTCACAATTCTCTGACACACATTCTATAACCGAAATAATGATCTTTTTATTGTTTATATTTACCACGTCTCCATCTAAATCGCGCGCGCGTGTGTGTGCGTGTGTGTAACTGTTCAAAACCGGTCTTTTTCCCGTTGTCGTTGCACAGGTCACTGTAATTTCAGGCAACAGATTTTGTCATTCTGTTTGGACTGTTAGAAGAAATTCTCGTCAAAGTCCTCTTATATTGGCGTACATTTCTCTTACCGTTTTCCACGTGGCTCTGTTTATATGTCGTTGAACACAGCGAATGAAGAGCTGTGCGCCTTTCTCTGCTATGGCAAACACAACAGCACCGGCAGCGACAAGAAGGTGGCGGTGGCGGTGCTGGGGCCGGGAAGCGCTGCTTTACCGGCAAAACGGCCGCCAGCAGACGCGGAGAGGAATGAGAGCAACAGAAAACTGCACCTGCTCAACTGCCAAAGTGACGATGGGTTCAGAGAAGAACACCCAACAAAAGCTAAGGCCGGCGCGAAGAGGCGAAAACCTTTTCGGAGACTAGAATATCCGCATGGTGTCAAAATGTCACACCGCAGACCGCGTATAAATCACGGAGGGACAAAGCTCCCTTACAACGCAGTGATCTGTCCAAGGATGCCTTAATAAGCGATCGAACGGAGTACGGCCAATGGCCGCACCGACGGCTAGACAAACTGGTCTTAGGCGCCTGCGGAGGCGACTTGGTGTGAACGGCTCGTCGCCTATTTGGTATCCTTGCCACACGTGTTAAACGTAAATCTAGACGGGAAGAAGCTACCAGGTAAACCGGACTGCAGACGCCTTACAAGCAAACAGGCCCGGGCTCTTGGGAAACGCCATTACGTCGTGGAAGATTTCCGTCGAGGGACCGTTTTGGACTACAGGATGATAAGGAGACATGACAGCTGAAGGCGAGGCATGAGACCTGATTGAATTGTTGACCCTCGAGAGGATGTTATTGGGACAGTTGGGGAAATTCGAATACTGGCTGCACGTGGACTTGGATGGTATCGTCGCGTCGTCGTCAAACCTCCTCCGGGCGATAACGGTCCCGTGGTGCGCGCGACAGGAGAATATCCCGGTTCTTAGGAGATACACAAATGAAGGGTTTGGAAGTAGCTTCGGTGAAACGAAAAGAAGAAAATGGAGGGAGAGAGCAACGGGACGGTATGAATCTAGGGAAAGGAGTGATCGCTCTTCAACCTTGTGCATTTTCAAGGAAAAGAAGGCGGAGGGGGATGGGTTGCTCTATTTTCGAGTTACGCATTGAGTTATTCTCCATGATACAATAAGATGCTTTTCGGTATGTTCTTGAAGACAATCTGGAAGCGGGGGAGGGGAGAAGTATCTATGAAATGAGATTCGCTGTGAGGCGTTAATGTTCGCAGTCGGGTGATGGATCCTTGCGGGTCCCTTGACCCTTCTCTCTTGCGCAGTGGTTTTCCGAATGTGGTCTCCCGTCGGCGGCATCTGCATCCCCAGGGGACTTGTCGGAAAAGCCAACTCTGGGTCCCTCCCCGGGTTTTGAAGCCGAGGCCATAGGTGCGGAGCTTTAAAGGACCCCCTTGGGTGATGCCGAGGCGAGCCGATGATCCGGGACCACTGCGCTGCTGCAATGAACCTGGAGACTGTCTGGAAGTTCGTACGCCGACGCCATTTGCGCGTCTTTGACAACGCCCACGGTGCAACCGAAAGAAAAGGAAAGACCAGAGAAGAGAGGCACGTCAGCTGTCAAGGGGTCAAGTTTTAATAAAGTTTAGGGACGGGCAATCCCAACGTCACGCAAACACTTCCAGAGGATAGAAGAGAGGGACGATTTCCCAGTTCAGTCTATGCGACTAGGAGACCTTGGCCCGGAACCAGCAGAGATGTTACGGGAAAGAGAAGCTTCGGGTCCTTCTCGCTCGTGAACGGCGGAGGAAGGTTCCGAAGCGAAACTTTAGCAACGTGAACCTGCCAGCACACACAGAAGACGATGCACCCAAACTAAGTCACAGTCATCGTAGGGGAGCAGAGCTGGTCCGAGGTTAGGAAAACGATGGGTGGAAGGGGGCCCGAGAGGGGTCCGTGTCGCCAAAGTGTTCTTTTGCTTGCCGTCGATGCGAACCGAATGTGTATGTTTAACTTTTGAAAAACGTCGAGGTAGTCGGTTGCAATTTTCGTTCTCTCCCGATGAGAAGATAAGTCGCGCTTTGCTCTTTAGGCTTATTTATTTATTTTATTTTTTTGCGGCGACGTTGGTTAAGGAAGTCCGGTCGGTCGCGGCCGTACATTTGAAGAGTGAGGCACGTACACATCCGCGTGTGTGTTCACCTCCCGTCGTTAGATTTCTTCCCGTCACCACGTGATCGACCCCTTTTACGCCGGCTGCCTCCTTGCACTGAAGGTTTTGAGGGGAAAATGTGTAAATAACACTCACCGAATTGACGGGTTACGTGAAGGGAGGCTCGGTCCTTTCAATAGAGGCAAAAGCATTAACAGTGAATACCTGCTCAGGGTTGTCGAGACAAATTTATTCGAGTCGGAATATACGGGAAGTTTTTTAACCCGATAAAGGGAACGTGGGAAAGAAAAAGAGAGGGATGGATGGAAGGAAGGGAGGGAGGAAAGAAGGGAGGAAGAGAGGAAAATGAAGGAAGGGAGGGAGGGAGGGGAAAGAGGAAAGGAAGAAAGAAAGAAGACCATGAGGTACGGCAAAGTCCTTTCACTGTGGAAACAGAGGCGGCGATCCATTTTCTGTTAGGAATGAGTGAGAGGTGCCCACCGTTTCCGCTCCCGTCCGGCCCTGGCCTGGGCGTCCTGGCTAGCACGGTCAGAACCCCGTGAGTGGATCGCTGTGCTTCGCTCACTCACACATTCGCAGGAAACGGCAGAAAACCTGTAGGCGCATCGTCGGATGTCACCGAGTTGAGCATGGTGGCCGACTTTAAGAGCAATGTGCTCTGTAAGGAGCCGGATGGGTTTCTGTAAGTGAGATGCCCATCGGGGGAAAAGGTGTCGTTCTGAGGGGACGGCATGGACGTTAGCAGCAGCGGTGTTGAGTAGAGTATCTTGGGAGAAGTTCGGTGAAGGATGTACGAGATCTGCGTGTTGCAGAAATAAAAGCAGACACTACAGGGTGAGATTGAAACGGTAAGAAGAGCCGCATCAGTGGAGAGGCATGCCGCGGTGGCGCCCGGGGGGCCGCATGTCCTAGAGACAGGCAGTGCTCCCCCTCGCTGGCCCGCAGGTTCAAGGAAAGGGCAATCGCGTCTGTTGCAAACGGGTCTTCGGGGAGCACGGCACGGCCATGCCGGCGTCCGCGCGGACGGGCTAAGGCGCAGGGCGGCGGGGGTCCGCCCGGGGGTGACGGCTGCGGGGCGGCGGGGCGGCTCGGCTCCGGCGGCGCCGAGGAAAGACGTGCCACGGAGGGGCGAGGCGGTGTGGGGTCGGCACGGCAGTAGGGCCCGCGACGGGGCGGGGGGCTCAGGAGCGCGGGCACGCGGGTGCGGGCCGCTGCCCAGGGCTCCGCGGGGGCGCGGATCGCCTCCGACCGAGAAGCCCCGGCTCGGGAGCGCGGGCCGCCCCGCTGTCCAGGAGTTCGCCGAGCGCCGTAGAAGGCGGAGAGGGAGCACGGGGGGCACGAGTTCGAGACGCCTGTGCATACAATGTTGCACGATGCGGCAGAGGGGGGTCCGCGGGACCAGGCCGGGGCGCGCCGAGGTCCGCTCGACCTCGCGCGTTGCTGGCGGGCCGGGCACGGCGAGCCTGAGGGGGCGGGGCCGGGGGCGAGGGGGCGGGACCTCGGCGGGTGAGGGCCGGCGGCTCTCGCAGCTCATTGGTCCCCGGCCGCCGCGGTGAGAGGCGGAAGGCGGCGCTGGAAGCTCATTGGCCTGGGCGGGAAGGGCGGGAAGCGAGCAGCAGCCGAGTCTGCCCTCAGGCCCGCTGTGCCAGTCCCTGCGGTTTCGCGACCTGCCGCGGGCTGAGGCGGCCGGAGGCTGGCATCAGGTACCCACCCCGCGTCCGCCGGCGTCCCCCGTGCCCCCCGCCGCTGCCTGGATCCCCAGCCCCCGCCCCCGCCTTCCGCCTCAGCGGGGTGCCCCCACGGGCTCCCGATGCCCTTGCCCCTTGCTGCGCGCCCCCACCCTCCCGCGGGGCGAGCCCCGTGGGGGGACCGCCGGCCCCGAGCCCCGGCCCCCGCCCTTGATCCTGCGGCGGGGGCGGCAGCGAGCGATCGGGCTGCCTGAGAGGACGTGGGGCGCTCCGGGGTGCGGGGGGGCGCGGGGGGCGGGGAGGCGAGCGCGAGCACACCTGGGGGGCGGAGGGGAGCAGGGCAGATTGCGGGGCGCTGCGGCTGAACGCGAGGGTCTGCAGGAGAGCAGACGGGGCGCGTCGGTGCGAGAGAACAGTCGGTGCCGCGAAAGCTGTCCGCCGCCGAGATCCGGCTCCGGCGTTTGCGACGCGGCTCCGCCGAAATCCATCCCGTGAATAATCGAGAGGGCGAGGGAAAGTAATCGCGGAAAGGGGTGCTTGGGGTCCAGGACAAGAACGCGGTTTCGTGGGGCGCGTCGCTGTGAAAGCCGTGTCGGCTTAAGAGGGCGGCCAGGAAACGATGACGACTATGGCGCGCTGCAACAAAAACGCAACGAGGCACTGTGACAGAAAAATTGCATTCGGGACGCACATTATCAGGCCGGCGATGGAACTGAGCGCCGCGGTGTAGATTCCCGCGTGGGCAGTGAAAGCGTGCGGGAGACCAGGAGCGCAGTCGAGCAAGCGGACGCCAGGGGCAGCCGCTGGGAACAGCGGGGTGCAGGGGGGACGTGGAAAGCACCAGCGGTAGTGGCCGAAGGGGGCCCGAGAGGACTCGCGTGGGCCTGGAAACGGGTCTCTGCGGAGGGCAGGTGAGCGAGGAGAACGGCAGTTAGATTGAAAGCATGCAGGACCCAAGCCAAAGATTCCTTGGAACCAGGCTATGCAGGAGCGGGGCTTCCTGGGAAGGAGGCCACACCGGCGAGGAGGGAAGGGGCCACCTGCCTTCAGCACTGAGCTGATGGACAAGCACACGGCGCCCTCGGACGGGCTTTACCAAGGTCAGAGGAAGTAGGTTTGCGGGCGGGGGGTCCCGCGGCCGTCCTGACCCCCATTCCCGGCCCTAGAACTATGGACCCCAGTGAACTGTCTGCCGTGCCCTGCTGCCCCACGGACTCCAGCACTGGGCTGGACACCACGGCCCCATGGGGGATTAAGCTTCGGCCCAGACGAGCCGTAAATCGCTGCGCCCGCTGCCACAACCACGGCGCCACGGACCAGATCAAGGACCACAAGCACCTCTGCCTCTTCCAGACCTGCAAGTGTCGCAAGTGTGCCCGCTTCTCGTGAGTGCGCCGTCCGACCAGGGGGAGGCAGGGAGGGGCCCCCTCTAAGCGCGACGGGCTTTACACCTGCAACCCCCCACTTCAGGGAGCACTGCAAGGTCGCGCCTGCTGAGAGCGCCTTCAAGAGGCAGCGCGGGGCACACGGGAAGAGGCGCCTGACCCGAGGACTCAGGAGGACTGGGGCCGCGCCTCCCAGAGAGCACAACTCTGTCGACACCTTGGCCATTCAAGGAGGAGTCCTCAGTGAGTGTCTCTGGCCAGTAAGGGAACCCGGGTCGGGGGCAGGGAGCGTGCGTAGTTCTGTCCACCAGTGCTACCGACCCGACTTCGACGTGACCGGCCGCGGGCAAGTTACTCCCTGGGCCTTAGCGTCCCCAACTGTAAGACGCCATCAACATTATCCGTGGCGTGTTGCTGGGGAGGAAACGTCTGGGGGTAGGGGCGGGGACCGAAAAGGTCCACAGTGACCCGAGACCTCAGATTGGGGCTGAGGAGGCGGGGGCGGGGGGCAGGGGCAGGGGGAGAGCTCGCGGAAGCCGTCCCCAGTGTCCCGCCGCTGGGAAGGAGAGAGCACCACACCCCAGCTTAGGGCCCACCCCTGTGCAAGCCCCAGGGAAGTGAGGAGAGCCTCCCCGGCGGAGGACGCTCCCGCCCTGGCCGCTGCCCAGACCCTTCCCTCTGTGTCCTCCAGACCCGGGTCCCGCCGCTAACCCGCCTGCACCTGGCCATGCGACCTTGGGGGACGGGGAGTGGGGCGGAATACTTCTGCTCTCTGGGCCTCAATTTCCCCAGTAGCAAAACGAAGACTAGGAGTGGCCGGCCTTCGAGGTCCGCTCGGCTCTGACATCCCGGGTTCCTATCCTCATCCCAGAGCACACTCACAAGTCCCGCGCACGGCCCGCCTGGACCCCGACTCCAACCTGTGCCCTCTGCTCCTACAGACACCCTCCCAAGTGGCTCTACTGGTTGGTCGGGCCCCAGATTCTTTGTCTCCGTCCTGGACTCCAGCAGCCTCGAAGAAGCAACTGACAATTTCTCTTTGCGGGAGTTTACGCAGGCCCCCTGGCCTGCCCAGCA
>BNJM01001045.1:86293-98400 GCA_015472975.1 Rousettus leschenaultii | reverse complement strand
GATGCTCAGCTCTGATCCTCCGGCCCCGTGCTACTCCCGACCATCTTCTGCTGCAGCCCCAGATCCCGGGAAAATAGTGGGGTCCAGAACCCTGGCAGGGGCCGAGCTTAGTGAATGGGACAAGCGGAACGCCTCGGGGTGGGTGGAGCCTTCCGCGGAACTGGGGACCGAAGGGGCACTTGTCCCGGGCGGGCGGCGGGGAGGTGTGGGTTTCCAGCTCCCAGTCTCCCCCACCTTTCCCTTCGCAGGCTCCCGTGGATTCCGACCCGGCCTCGGGTTCTGCCTCCTCAGAGTGGCAGCGGAAGCTGGAGGCAGCCGAGGCTCTGCTGATTCTGAGAGACTCTCCCCGGGCCCCTCCGGACTACATCTCCCCACTCTAGCTCCGCGTCACACCAGGTAGCCTGGGCCTTGAAGGGAGAGCACGAGGTGGGGATCGTAACGGGGAAAGGGGAGGGTGAGTGGTGAGTGGGGCCTCACTGGAAGGTCAGGGTCGGCGGGCCCAGCCTCCTTGGGCCCAGGCACCTAGGTCCGATGCCTCAGTCTGACGCCTGAGACGGCAGTCGGTGGTCGTTCGGTGTGACTCATCAGCGCCGTGAGCTTTGTACTCAATAACAAATGTCCGGTGGCCTGATAGCAAGAAACAAAGACACTGGAGCCCGACAGGGGCGGGGGCTTGCCCCAGGGCACGCGGCGTGTCAGGCAGAAGCACCAGGGCTCCGGACTCTGAGCCCGGAGCTTTCTCCCCAGACCCTCGCCGTCTGCTGTGGGCTAGGGGGCGGGACGTACACAGCTGACATGAGCCTGGTCCGGAAGGCGACCCGGTCCCCGCCTCCGGGGAGCTTCCGGTCTCGATGGGGAGCCCGGGCGCCTTCGCCGGTTGTGTTTTGCCGCCGCGCCTCAACGACGAGCCCGGGGAGGAAGGACCGGAGGACTTCTGTGGAGAGATAGACACCTGGGGACACCGAGAGGGAAGGCTGGGCACGCCCACACCGAAATGGTGGACGGGGTGTGGCATGGGAATGGAGCAGCGACCCCGGAGGGCCTGCGGGGACAGAAGGGGATGAGGCTGGAGAGGTTACCGATCACAGATGGCTGGCGGGCCAGGCTTAGGAGGCTAGACCAGCAGCTGTGGGTGGCGAGACCTGGGCTTGGCAAAAATGAAAGCGGTGGCTGTGATGGAGGGACCGGAGGAGGCCAGACTCGAGATGCGCCACTCGGCCAGGAAGAGTTCTGCGTGAGAGTCCAGGTGGCAGAGCCGCAGCTGGGTGGAACGAGAAGAGAGGGGGGAGCCGGGCGGGGAAACGGTTGCGAGCCGACCCTCACCCCTTCCTTTCCGTCTGCAGCTCCCGCTGGACACGCAGAGCTCCAGCCTCCCAGGCCTTCCGTCCGACCCAGGCCTGCCGCCACCTCTGTTGCTCTGCCTCCTGGACATGCGGCAGGCACCTCCCTCTTGAGCTGGAAGCCCAGAGGAGGAAGGCTCACTACAGCATCGCCCATCGATGCCGCGGCAAAATGTTTAATGTTCGAAACGCTTAAAGTGTCTGTTGTAAAAAGCCTTCGGCTGCTCCTACAAACTCTCGGACCCTTTTTATTGTTCGGGGCGATTCCTTGGCTGGGGGCAGACGTCCTCGCATCTCCGCCTCCGTCCCTCACCCCCTTGGAGCCCGGGGCCTTTCTACGTCTCTTGTGAAAAGAGGGTTGTGCAGTCTAAGCGGACCAGTCTCTAAATAGGGTTCTGTGTGAGTTCGTATGTTCATATGCCAGAGTTTTTGTTTGGCCCGCGATTGTAGACATACTGATACACTCATGTTCATGTCCACACATGTGAAAATGCGACACTTGTTTTTTTCCTTTTCGGTCTAGGTTTGTGGTGTGCGAACAAATAATAAACTCTTGTTGTTGTAAGTCACCGAGAGACAGGAGCTGTTTGTCGCCACAGTCTGGCCTAGACTCTCCTGACTCTAACGGACTTGTTCAATTGACCTTTCACAGTTAAAATCGCGTTACTCGATAACCGGGACGTCTCAGCATGGCTAGATAAGAGAATGGTAGAGAAAAACGGGGAGCGGGCTTATTCGTTCCTCGAGTAAGCGCCTGCCTTCTGCCTGGCATAGACTCTTTCCAGTTGTCCAGAGGGCCACGGTCGAAATGTCTGCAGGATCGGACAGATCATGTAACTGAGGAGAGCGGGCCAGGTGGGCTCTGCCCAACTGACAGTGCGTGCTCTACCCAAGGGGGCAGCCGCCGCTTGGCTCCAGCCAGTTGTCGCCACGCAGGAGTGTGGTGGACTCATTGTTGCCACACCTCCCGATTTTTCAAGAGGAGACGGATTTCTAGATTTCCATGTAAAATATCTCAATTTCAAAGCGTTGCCTCTGTTTCCTCTTCAAGCCCCGTACGGGGGCCAAACAAAACATCCACGCGGGCCAACTTTGGCCAATGGAATGCCACTTCGATTCTAGTCCAGCGCGTATTTTACAGTGGGGGAAACTGAAGCCACCCAAGACAAGAAGAATCGAAAGCAGGGAGAGGAATTAGACCCAGAGCCCGCTTTCGAAGGATCTGTAAGACGTGAGGAAGAATCATTATCATTTATTCGTTCCGTGCCCGGTGTATGCTAAGTACGTATAGCCTCCCGGCAGCCCTGTGAAGTAAGCATAATCATCACCCTTTCACCTACGGGGAAATGGGCTCAAGGAGTGAAAGTGACTTGCACAAGTGTTTTACGGGAAATTTTTAGCCAGAGGCGGGAGAAGACTCCCTTTTCTTTACCAGTCCCTAAGTTAGCAAATAACCTACTAAAAAAAGGCGGGGGGGAGGGCATTGAGTAAACGGTTCAGAACTTGAAGCAGCAGACATCCGGTCAGGAAGGACAGTCCCTTTTGTTCATACTCAAGGTAAAAATATGCAGTACCTGGTCAGCTCTTACCTGTTCGGTTGTTTCTCAGTCCTCTGCTGATGTTGCAAACAAACGAAGAGCCGGAGACCCCGCCAGGAGGACTGAAAACTCGGTCGGTCACGCCTGGTCACTGTCTCTTTCCCATCCCGCTTCCTGCTTCCTACCTTCCCTCCCTCTTTTACAGTCACAATGATGGATGGTCATGACATCGGGTACAGCTCATCCTTTCTTGCTTGAAGCCTTTAGAAGGCAGGTTTCTTATATTCCTTATCTCATGCCAGATAAGCAAACAGGTACAATCCCTCAGCCTATAGAGCAAGACCGATGTCGCGCTCCTGCCTTTCTTATTTCCCTGGTTTGTTGCTGAAATCGGTGATCCCTAACCGCCCCCCCCACACACACCCCCACGCTCCCAGTATCGGATGAACAGGTCCACATCATCACAGAGGGAGGAAGCGGTATTATCTGGAAAAGGACGAAAACCCTGCTGCGCCATTGTGTCCTAGGCATGCCAGGGTCCCGCAGCTGAGTCGGCAAAAGAGGAAGTATATTTGGGGTTAAAGGACATGACACGAACAGAGGGAGGGAAAGAGAAACGAAACGATGGCGACCGGGAGAGGAAGCGAGCCTCGTTTCCCCGCGCCCTCTCACCTTCCCTGCATCCCGCCTGCCCTTCCGCGAAGGGCTTTCTAGACCGGATATCAGCGCCCACTCCCCACACGCACTGTACCTTCCTTAAAAGTCTCGCGAGGGCATATCACGGGCATCGGACGACATCGTCATAAACGTTAAATCTCAAGCCTCTTTTGTGAAGTGTCCTTTGTCGCGTACCGCTCCAGTTCACAGGTTCAAAACATCACTTCATAGAGCAGTGCGAGCGAATGTCTTGACTCTCGTATGCTATGTAGCAGCACCTGAGGACATCCACCAGATCAGAGCATCTGCAGAGTGGGTCGTTTTCCACCAGCGGCGTGCAGGTGAACGTTCAGCAGCGGGCTCTCCGGGAGTGGCGCGGGGGTAGGGGAAACGCCCTATGTTGTAGCATCTGCCGATTTCAAGCTACCAATGTGATGTCAATTAACACAGAGCGGGGCAGAGATGCATTTTCATCATTCAGATACAATAAATGTGTATAACCTCAAGAGCATAGTTAGTAGTAAAATGTAGGAAAACAATTAGGGATTGATGAGGTCTGAGAACGTGTTGTGTTTGTCTTCACTATTATCTATGTAATGTAATTGTTACTTTATATCGTTTAGTCTTCAATAACAGCTCTTTTTAAACGGCTGGCTCACAGAATTCCTGAAAACTTAGGGTCCTCTCCAGC
Source organism: Rousettus leschenaultii (assembly GCA_015472975.1). Classification (NCBI taxonomy): domain Eukaryota; kingdom Metazoa; phylum Chordata; class Mammalia; order Chiroptera; family Pteropodidae; genus Rousettus; species Rousettus leschenaultii. The sequence continues at coordinate 94,174 of BNJM01001045.1, read as the reverse complement.
ACTCCACTACTTTCAACCCTTGACCAGAAAGGCACCTCTTCTAAAGTAGGTCACACTGTGGGGCCATAAAGGGCTGCTACCACTTGTGTCTGATCAAAAAAATTAGCCTAAAGTGTGGGGAAAGCACTAATTATTAATTGTAAAAATGGAATGATCCGGAACAAATATTGAGCAGAATGAATTGTCAAAAACGGTTACGAGCGAACGCGAGTTCTAAGAGGCAGCCAAAATTGGGCACAGGGAAGGGGGGACGCCAGAATAACCAAATACGCCTCAGGCAGAGGTGTATTCAACAGATCTCTAAAAGGCTGCAGGAATGAGACAACTGGTCTTACCTGGCCACTGGATCTGTATCTGTCATCGGAGAGACAGACATTCATTACATTCCCTTCTCCTTCTTAGATAAATGCTGCACAGTGCATATAAACTTCTCCACCTTGCCTTTTCTCACTTAAAAATATGTCCTCCATTGTTAAGTCCAGGCACTATGTTATACAGCAGATCTCTTGAACATCCTCATCTTGTATAAGTATAACTTTAGACCCACTAAACAACGACTCTCCATATCCCCCTTCCCCTACCCACTGGCAATCACCGTTCTATTGTCTGCTTCTGCAAGTTTGACTACTTTGGATGCTTAATGTAAGGGGAATTGTACACTCAAGGTTTTGTTAAGAGGATAAACCTCATGTTAAGTTTCCTCATCATAAGAAAGCAAAAGCAAAACGAAACAACGAAATAACAAAGGTGCACGAGGAAACGTTTGGAGGTGATGGATACGTGTATTACCTTGATTGTGGAGATGGTAACACAGATGTATGCATACGTCTGAACTCATCAAATTGTATACATTAATACATGAAGTTTTCTCTTTTGCATACAAATTATACCTCAATAAAAGTGGGGGAGGGGACCCAATAGCCTTGAGATCACTCCATTGTGCTCTACAGAGACATCTCTCACTCCTTTCAACAGGTATATTGTGTGGATGCGCCATAATTTAGTCAACTCATCTTCTGCTGATGGACACTAAAGTCGTTTCTGTTCTTGCTACTACAAATACGACTGCTATGAGTAGACCTGTTACATAATCTTTAGCAATTTTTATAACTATATCTTTGAGTCTGATCTCTAGATGTACTTTTGCTGAATAAAGGGTTTTAAAAAAGCATGTGATCTTGCTCATTATTCTGGCATTGCCCTTCATAAATGTTGTACCTATTGCTTTTTCTCCATCAATGTGTGAGAGCATACGTTTTCCCAGAGTTTCACCAGTAGTGTTGACGGACTTGAATTTTGCCAAGCTGATGGGTGTTAAGTGTATTTTTTTAACTTGCATTTCACTTAATGTGAGCAAGATTCCATATCTTTCGTCAAACAATTAACAGCCATTCCTGTTTTCATTTTCATTCTGTACTGTTAGTAGATATTTCTGGCCCAATTTTTATAGGGTATTTTCTTATTTTCAAAAAAACTCTGTATATCTTAGGGATATCTAGGATATTTGCCCTTTTTTTCTCTGATGGAAGTTGCAAATATTTTTCCTAGTTGTCATATATTTTGTGTGTGTGTGTGTGTGTGTGTGTGTGTGTGTGTGATTATGGTATAATTAGTTTTTTTTCCATGCAAATGGATTTTATGTTCACGCAGCCAACTTTATCAATATTGTGCCTTATTTCTTCTGGATTTTCATTTTTGTCAGGAGAGTGTTCCTCGCTCTTAAGGTATAGAGGATTTTTTTTTTGGAGTACTTATACAATTTTGTATTTTACATTCTGAACTCTGATTCATTTGAAATTTATCCTCATGTACAGTATAGGGAAGAGATCCAGTTATTTTAATATCATTGATGCAATAAAGTGCATCATGGGAGTTACTTTAGGAAGATGGCAGAATAGGAAGCTGCATGCCCTCCTTCCCCCACAGAGACATTGCATTAACAACAATATATGAATCTAAATAACTCTGCGAGAACTCTATACACTAGTTGAGGAGCTATAGCACCCAGGCCATTATAAAACCAAAAAAGGATTCCAGTAAAAGGGGTTGGAAAATCTGCAGTGTTTGGAGGTGCTTTTGGGCCCCTCCCCTAATGCCGCATGGCATGGAGCAACCATTAGGAAACTCCCATTTGTGGGCCCCAGCATGGAGAGAGAAACAAAAGAGTGGACTGTGCATGCAACCTCTGGCTTGTCAGACAGCTTACAGATCTAAGTTTTCTTGGATTGGCTTCTGGTGTTCTATTTTGTTCCTTTTATTGGACCATGTTTCTTGGTTTCTCTGTATGTCTTATAATCTTTTGCTGGAATTTGGGCACTTTGAGAGGAAAAAACCCCACTATCCCAGTCTTTGCATACTGGCTTTGCATGGGGGAAGACCTTCACCAATCAGCCCAGCTGGAGGTTCCAGAACCTCGTAAATTTTCCTGATGTCTTCCTCCTCCCTGGAGCATTCCTGTAAAACTGCAGATCTAAAGTAGACCTTTCTTCTACTGTCAGCAACATCCAGATTCTAGCACCAGTATCCTCAGTGCTTTGAGATGGTCAAGAGAGTAACCAGTGCCTCATGCAGCCTGTGGAAGACAAAGGTTGCAGTCGTATTTGTAGTAGCAAGAACAGAAACGACTTTAGTGTCCATCAGCAGAAGATGAGTTGACTAAATTATGGCGCATCCACACAATATACCTGTTGAAAGGAGTGAGAGATGTCTCTGTAGAGCACAATGGAGTGATCTCAAGGCTATTGGGTGCCCTCCCCCACTTTTATTGAGGTATAATTTGTATGCAAAAGAGAAAACTTCATGTATTAATGCATACAATTTGATGAGTTCAGACGTATGCATACATCTGTGTTACCATCTCCACAATCAAGGTAATACACGTATCCATCACCTCCAAACGTTTCCTCGTGCACCTTTGTTATTTCGTTGTTTCGTTTTGCTTTTGCTTTCTTATGATGAGGAAACTTAACATGAGGTTTATCCTCTTAACAAAACCTTGAGTGTACAATTCCCCTTACATTAAGCATCCAAAGTAGTCAAACTTGCAGAAGCAGACAATAGAACGGTGATTGCCAGTGGGTAGGGGAAGGGGGATATGGAGAGTCGTTGTTTAGTGGGTCTAAAGTTATACTTATACAAGATGAGGATGTTCAAGAGATCTGCTGTATAACATAGTGCCTGGACTTAACAATGAAGGACATATTTTTAAGTGAGAAAAGGCAAGGTGGAGAAGTTTATATGCACTGTGCAGCATTTATCTAAGAAGGAGAAGGGAATGTAATGAATGTCTGTCTCTCCGATGACAGATACAGATCCAGTGGCCAGGTAAGACCAGTTGTCTCATTCCTGCAGCCTTTTAGAGACCTGTTGAATACACCTCTGCCTGAGGCGTATTTGGTTATTCTGGCGTCCCCCCTTCCCTGTGCCCAATTTTGGCTGCCTCTTAGAACTCGCGTTCGCCCGTAACCGTTTTTGACAATTCATTCTGCTCAATATTTGTTCCGGATCATTCCATTTTTACAATTAATAATTAGTGCTTTCCCCACACTTTAGGCTAATTTTTTTGATCAGACACAAGTGGTAGCAGCCCTTTATGGCCCCACAGCGTGACCTACTTTAGAAGAGGTGCCTTTCTGGTCAAGGGTTGAAAGTAGTGGAGTGCTGGAGAGGACCCTAAGTTTTCAGGAATTCTGTGAGCCAGCCGTTTAAAAAGAGCTGTTATTGAAGACTAAACGATATAAAGTAACAATTACATTACATAGATAATAGTGAAGACAAACACAACACGTTCTCAGACCTCATCAATCCCTAATTGTTTTCCTACATTTTACTACTAACTATGCTCTTGAGGTTATACACATTTATTGTATCTGAATGATGAAAATGCATCTCTGCCCCGCTCTGCGTTAATTGACATCACGTTGGTAGCTTGAAATCGGCAGATGCTACAACATAGGGCGTTTCCCCTACCCCCGCGCCACTCCCGGAGAGCCCGCTGCTGAACGTTCACCTGCACACCGCTGGTGGAAAACGACCCACTCTGCAGATGCTCTGATCTGGTGGATGTCCTCAGGTGCTGCTACATAGCATACGAGAGTCGAGACATTCGCTCGCACTGCTCTATGAAGTGATGTTTTGAACCTGTGAACCGGAGCGGTACGCGACAAAGGACACTTCACAAAAGAGGCTTGAGATTTAACGTTTATGACGATGTCGTCCGATGCCCGTGATATGCCCTCGCGAGACTTTTAAGGAAGGTACAGTGCGTGTGGGGAGTGGGCGCTGATATCCGGTCTAGAAAGCCCTTCGCGGAAGGGCAGGCGGGACGCAGGGACGGTGAGAGGGCGCGGGGAAACGAGGCTCGCTTCCTCTCCCGGCCGCCATCGTTTCGTTTCTCTTTCCCTCCCTCTGTTCGTGTCATGTCCTTTAACCCCAAATACACTTCCTCTTTTGCCGACTCAGCTGCGGGACCCTGGCATGCCTAGGACACAATGGCGCAGCAGGGTTTTCGTCCTTTTCCAGATAATACCGCTTCCTCCCTCTGTGATGATGTGGACCTGTTCATCCGATACTGGGAGCGTGGGGGTGTGTGTGGGGGGGCGGTTAGGGATCACCGATTTCAGCAACAAACCAGGGAAATAAGAAAGGCAGGAGCGCGACATCGGTCTTGCTCTATAGGCTGAGGGATTGTACCTGTTTATCTGGCATGAGATAAGGAATATAAGAAACCTGCCTTCTAAAGGCTTCAAGCAAGAAAGGATGAGCTGTACCCGATGTCATGACCATCCATCATTGTGACTGTAAAAGAGGGAGGGAAGGTAGGAAGCAGGAAGCGGGATGGGAAAGAGACAGTGACCAGGCGTGACCGACCGAGTTTTCAGTCCTCCTGGCGGGGTCTCCGGCTCTTCGTTTGTTTGCAACATCAGCAGAGGACTGAGAAACAACCGAACAGGTAAGAGCTGACCAGGTACTGCATATTTTTACCTTGAGTATGAAAAAAAGGGACTGTCCTTCCTGACCGGATGTCTGCCGCTTCAAGTTCTGAACCGTTTACTCAATGCCCTCCCCCCCACCCCGCCTTTTTTTAGTAGGTTATTAGCTAACTTAGGGACTGGTAAAGAAAAGGGAGTCTTCTCCCGCCTCTGGCTAAAAATTTCCCGTAAAACACTTGTGCAAGTCACTTTCACTCCTTGAGCCCATTTCCCCGTAGGTGAAAGGGTGATGATAATGCTTACTTCACAGGGCTGCCGGGAGGCTATACGTACTTAGCATACGCCGGGCACGGAACGAATAAATGATAATGATTCTTCCTCACGTCTTACAGATCCTTCGAAAGCGGGCTCTGGGTCTAATTCCTCTCCCTGCTTTCGATTCTTCTTGTCTTGGGTGGCTTCAGTTTCCCCCACTGTAAAATACGCGCTGGACTAGAATCGAAGTGGCATTCCATTGGCCAAAGTTGGCCCGCGTGGATGTTTTGTTTGGCCCCCGTACGGGGCCTGAAGAGGAAACAGAGGCAACGCTTTGAAATTGAGATATTTTACATGGAAATCTAGAAATCCGTCTCCTCTTGAAAAATCGGGAGGTGTGGCAACAATGAGTCCACCACACTCCTGCGTGGCGACAACTGGCTGGAGCCAAGCGGCGGCTGCCCCCTTGGGTAGAGCACGCACTGTCAGTCGGGCAGAGCCCACCTGGCCCGCTCTCCTCAGTTACATGATCTGCCCGATCCTGCAGACATTTCGACCGTGGCCCTCTGGACAACTGGAAAGAGTCTATGCCAGGCAGAAGGCAGGCGCTTACTCGAGGAACGAATAAGCCCGCTCCCCGTTTTTCTCTACCATTCTCTTATCTAGCCATGCTGAGACGTCCCGGTTATCGAGTAACGCGATTTTAACTGTGAAAGGTCAATTGAACAAGTCCGTTAGAGTCAGGAGAGTCTAGGCCAGACTGTGGCGACAAACAGCTCCTGTCTCTCGGTGACTTACAACAACAAGAGTTTATTATTTGTTCGCACACCACAAACCTAGACCGAAAAGGAAAAAAACAAGTGTCGCATTTTCACATGTGTGGACATGAACATGAGTGTATCAGTATGTCTACAGTCGCGGGCCAAACAAAAACTCTGGCATATGAACATACGAACTCACACAGAACCCTATTTAGAGACTGGTCCGCTTAGACTGCACAACCCTCTTTTCACAAGAGACGTAGAAAGGCCCCGGGCTCCAAGGGGGTGAGGGACGGAGGCGGAGATGCGAGGACGTCTGCCCCCAGCCAAGGAATCGCCCCGAACAATAAAAAGGGTCCGAGAGTTTGTAGGAGCAGCCGAAGGCTTTTTACAACAGACATTTTAAGCGTTTCGAACATTAAACATTTTGCCGCGGCATCGATGGGCGATGCTGTAGTGAGCCTTCCTCCTCTGGGCTTCCAGCTCAAGAGGGAGGTGCCTGCCGCATGTCCAGGAGGCAGAGCAACAGAGGTGGCGGCAGGCCTGGGTCGGACGGAAGGCCTGGGAGGCTGGAGCTCTGCGTGTCCAGCGGGAGCTGCAGACGGAAAGGAAGGGGTGAGGGTCGGCTCGCAACCGTTTCCCCGCCCGGCTCCCCCCTCTCTTCTCGTTCCACCCAGCTGCGGCTCTGCCACCTGGACTCTCACGCAGAACTCTTCCTGGCCGAGTGGCGCATCTCGAGTCTGGCCTCCTCCGGTCCCTCCATCACAGCCACCGCTTTCATTTTTGCCAAGCCCAGGTCTCGCCACCCACAGCTGCTGGTCTAGCCTCCTAAGCCTGGCCCGCCAGCCATCTGTGATCGGTAACCTCTCCAGCCTCATCCCCTTCTGTCCCCGCAGGCCCTCCGGGGTCGCTGCTCCATTCCCATGCCACGCCCCGTCCACCATTTCGGTGTGGGCGTGCCCAGCCTTCCCTCTCGGTGTCCCCAGGTGTCTATCTCTCCACAGAAGTCCTCCGGTCCTTCCTCCCCGGGCTCGTCGTTGAGGCGCGGCGGCAAAACACAACCGGCGAAGGCGCCCGGGCTCCCCATCGAGACCGGAAGCTCCCCGGAGGCGGGGACCGGGTCGCCTTCCGGACCAGGCTCATGTCAGCTGTGTACGTCCCGCCCCCTAGCCCACAGCGGACGGCGAGGGTCTGGGGAGAAAGCTCCGGGCTCAGAGTCCGGAGCCCTGGTGCTTCTGCCTGACACGCCGCGTGCCCTGGGGCAAGCCCCCGCCCCTGTCGGGCTCCAGTGTCTTTGTTTCTTGCTATCAGGCCACTGGACATTTGTTATTGAGTACAAAGCTCACGGCGCTGATGAGTCACACCAAACGACCACCGACTGCCGTCTCAGGCGTCAGACTGAGGCATCGGACCTAGGTGCCTGGGCCCAAGGAGGCTGGGCCCGCCGACCCTGACTTTCCAGTGAGGCCCCACTCACCACTCACCCTCCCCTTTCCCAGTTACGATCCCCACCTCGTGCTCTCCCTTCAAGGCCCAGGCTACCTGGTGTGACGCGGAGCTAGAGTGGGGAGATGTAGTCCGGAGGGGCCCGGGGAGAGTCTCTCAGAATCAGCAGAGCCTCGGCTGCCTCCAGCTTCCGCTGCCACTCTGAGGAGGCAGAACCCGAGGCCTGGTCGGAATCCACGGGAGCCTGCGAAGGGAAAGGTGGGGGAGACTGGGAGCTGGAAACCCACACCTCCCCGCCGCCCGGGACAAGTGCCCCTTCGGTCCCCAGTTCCGCGGAAGGCTCCACCCACCCCGAGGCGTTCCGCTTGTCCCATTCACTAAGCTCGGCCCCTGCCAGGGTTCTGGACCCCACTATTTTCCCGGGATCTGGGGCTGCAGCAGAAGATGGTCGGGAGTAGCACGGGGCCGGAGGATCAGAGCTGAGCATC
>BNJM01001045.1:62037-72862 GCA_015472975.1 Rousettus leschenaultii | reverse complement strand
TTACTGAAATCTGGACAAACAGGTAGGGTATGTGAAACTGTGTGGGGATTTACATTCTGCACTGAAGTAGCTTTGATCATTACCAAGTAAGAATAGGCTGATCTCCAAGCTTAAAACTCCTTCTTGTATTTTGCTTTAAAAGAGAGAGAATTTGTATTAAAGTTCTCGAACATTCACAAAAGGGGAAGACAAAACAGACGAGTAAAGCTTCATAACATTGGATTTGGTGATGACGTCGCAGACGGGACAACAAAACCGTAGGCTTCCGAGAAAAAATGAGGTAATTGGACTTCACCAAAATTAAAAACTTTGGGGCATGAGATGCTGCTATCAAGAGAGTGGAAAGGCAACGCACAGAATGGGAGAAATTATCTGCAAATACTGTGTCTTTTACACGATTAATGTTCAGGATGCATAAAGAACGCCCACAACTCAAGAGTAATTTTAAAAAAAGAAACCACCTAATTCAAAAATCGTCAAAGGGCTTCTGTCGCCATTTCTCCAAAGAAGGTGCGCAAGTGGCCAATAGGCACAGGGAAATGTGCTCAGCCTCACTAGTCTTTAGGCAAATGCAGATGAAAACCCCGATGAGATGCCCCTTTGCACCCATCTAGATGGCTATTTCTAAAAAAGGAAAACAAAATAACAAGTATTTGCAAAGATGTAGAAAATGGGAACCGTTGCGCATCACCGGCAGGAATGTAACACGGTGCAGCCGCTGCGGAAGACTGTATAGAGGTCCCCCCCTTCCCCCCGCCACGATAAGGTATAGAATTACCATATGATCCAGGAATTCTACTTCTGGGAATGGAACAACAACAAAAAATTGAAAACAGAAGCTCAAACTGATGAGGCGGAAACAATCCAGGTACCCACGCGTGGACGAAAGGATAAACGAGATGTGGTATTTACATACAACACCATATTATTCAGGCGTGAGAAGGAAAGAAATTCTGACGTGTGCCACAACAGATCGTGCTAAACGAAATAAGCCAGATACAAAAAGCCGATGTTTGTGTGACTCCACTTATTGGAGGTACTTAAGAGGAATCAGAGTCTTAGACATAGAAAGTCAGGGTCTAAGGGGAGAGCGGCGTGAAGGGTGAGTGTTTACTGGGCATGGGGTTGGGATGATGACCATGTTCTGGATACGGAGAGTGGGGGTGATTGCGCGCCATGGAGCGTACGTAACGTCATTGCATTTTATAGTTATCAGGGCTAAAACGGTGAATGTTATGTTACGTATATGTTACCACAATGGAAGAATGGATGGATGGATGGACGGATGGATGGACGGACGGACGGAAGGAAGGAAGGAAGGAAGGAAAGATGCAAGGAAGGAAAGGAGGGAGCGAGGGAGGGACGGACGGAGGGAGGGAAGCAGGTAACAAAGAGAAGAGGAAGGAAGGCAGGAAGGCCGACTGACCCCGTTCCACGCAACGTTGCCTCACCATGCCAAGAAATTTCTCATGTATCAAAGACAGACTTTTCATTAGGAGTGCCGTTAGGGCTTTACCAGTGATAGCCCATGCTTAGAATTGTCTCATCTTCTAGTAACTACACGGTTAATTGCTGGCCATCTCTAAAGATCTTGTTTAAACAGGGGTTATTATAAGATGCTTAAAATCCCTTTTTTAATTCAAGATTTTCCCGTTAAGAAAACTCTAGTGCTAGATGGCTTCACTGCTGAACAGTATCACACATTTAAAAGAGAAAATAGTAGCACTCCTAAAACTTTTCCCGAAAACACGCGAGGACCTCTTGCCAACGCCTCTTGTGGGACCGGCATTCCTGCTCCACAAAAAAAAATAGAAGCAGACACTACAATGTGGGGGGCGGAGCACCGCAGGCCAACGCCCCCGAAGAACAGAGATGTAAAACCGCACAATAAAATAGTGGACATCTGAATCCAACGTCATGCGAAGAGTACAATCTGCGACCAAGTAGGGTTTCTCCTAGGAATGCAAGGTCGCTTTGACATTTTTTTAAAAAAGCCACATTAAGGAAAGGAGAGACAAACAATGGTCGTCACGGCATTTGACCGAAAAGTCACGGGACGATATAAAACATCCATTCATGACAAAATCACCTGTTAACTTAAGAACGCAAGGGAAGGGAAGAAGACGAGCCAAGGAAAGAGCCAGACGAAAAAGAGGGGAAGGCAGCCGATGGATCGAAAAGGGAGAAACCTCGCTAGAACAGGGCTTCCATCGCCCTCTGGCTCCGGAGAGGAAGGAGGTGGTCGAGAAGGCGGACGGAAGGGAAAAGGTGCGGGAAGTTCCAGGCGGCTCCCGGGAGGACCGCGCGGACAGGCCGACTCGAGAAGGAAGCAGCGGACAAGACGCCAGCGAGAGGGACCTGGGGCAGCTGAGCGGCGGAGTCACGATGAAGGACAGAAGCCAGAAGGGAAAGGACGCGGAGCAGGAGCGGGAGACGGCGGTGCATTCTCGCCTGTGAACGCAGGACCGGAACGCGGGGCGGTGTGCACATCCCGCTCACGGGTCGGAGCCGCCAAACGGCTTTCCGATGTCAAGGCTCGCGACTCGTCTACAGACCGCCATGCCCGTGATTCCCATGATAAACGACGACTCGACAGCCGCATGGGAACGGCACGGACAGAGAACGGCCGGAGCATTTGCAGAGGAGCAGAGGAGGCAGCACAGGCCCTGACTCGGCGCAGAGCGGCGGCCCTGCGGCGCGCCGTTACCGCAGAGGCAGACCCACGGCCGCACCGGCGAAGTCGGGGGCCCGAGGCACGGCTACACGCGCAGATGGTAAGTCACCTGTGGCAAAGGTGCGAAGGCCATTAAACTCACTGACCTGAACCGAATGCTGCCGGGGGAAACGGGGATCCCACGGGGAAAAAGAAGCCAAGAGACACTTCCATACCTCCCGCTACATGCGAAACGTAGCTGAAAATCAATCGCACATCCAAGTCTAAGCGGTGAAATCGGAAGCCTCCGAGAGAACGTAGGAGAAAACTGTTTCCCCTCGAAAGGTATCAATCGCGAAGGAGAAATATTCGACGGGCCGTTGTCGAAATTAAAAGAAAAATAACAGACAAAAGCGCTGGCTTCTCCGAAACCAGGGTTCGGCGCTGCACGCCAGACCATTTTCTCTCCTGCACTGGACCCTCACCGCTGCCCTCGACTGCTACTTAACCCCTGGCGAGCAGAGACCTGGGTCCGCTTCTTTTTGGGGGGTGGGGGAATGCTGGGGTCCGCCGCTTTTCAAAGGCAAACACTCGCCTTATCGTCCTGGGCTTCCGCTTGCAAGGCCCCCCCCTTTGTCTGTTTCCTGGCCAGCTTCTTCCCTCACTCACCCAGGAGAGCCTCCCTGGGAAAGCTCCAAGACTCGAACATTCCAACTGCCAAGGCCGGGTGGCTACGCCTCCCGGGCCTCCCACACATGCGAACTTCCCTCCAGTCTCTCGGTGGTGACCGTCCTTTTGTAACCATCCTCTTCTTGGCTCCTCTCCCCCAGGACAGCTCGAAGCAGCAACAGAGTCTCATTCATCTCCCTCACCCCGGCCACGGCCCGAGATAGGCTCCCAGGGAAGATCAGCCCTGTGTGTTCACAGTTCCAGAACAGTCTCTCTCCTCAACAACTCACGTCTTCCAGAAGCCCAGCAAGCGCCTCCGAGGCCGCCTGCCTCCCCTCTCCCTTCCGGGGCTCTTTGCGGGGAGCCCCCTAGGAGGCGGGGGCACAAAAGCTCTCGCACCCTCTCGGCTACCACCAGCCAGTTTCGCTTGAAACCCAGGCGTCCGCGAGGGAATGCCACAGAGCGGGGCCGGGCCACGGCGAGCTCTCGCCTCGGTCGTTCCGCTCTTGACTTAGCTCCGCACGGCCGGCCACCTCTGTCCCTCACACTTCCCAGGCCCTGCGGGCCCCACGCCACCTGTCCGCTAGCTACCGAGAGCTGGCAACCCGTCTCCCGGATGCGGCGTCTGACCTGTGCGTCTCGGGGTGGACCTCTGCTGCCGTGTGCACGGGGCATGCCACCCTGCACGCCCCGATAACCCTTTCGCACCCGCTCGTGCCTGTGGCATCCCCACCAGATGACAACTCACCATCTGCCTGAGCGCCTCTGCTATTTTCCTCCAGCAGACGGACACCTGGCTCGAGCCTGCCGGGAGGTTCAGAGCTCAGGAGATAAAGGCAGACAAGGGCCGGAGGGTGGGAGTGAGCAACAAGGGAACAGAGGGATGTCCCATGGCAGAAATGTAGCTGCTGCTGGAGCACAGTGTGCTCGGCCTCGGGCCTCCAGGGAGGAGAGGCAGGGCGGGGCCGAGGGGCGAAGGGGCGGGGAAGGGCAGGCCCCCGGCCGCTTTGCTTTGCACCCAGCAGCCAGCTGCTTAGCTGGTTTCTTCCAGGAACTCCCGCCGGTCGCCGGTCGCCACGGGCACCCCACACTCCCTCGGAAGCATGATCTTCACTCCTTTCCTTCCCCCTCCTGGCCCGGTGAGTCTGCTCTCCCTCTGTCCTGCCGAGAGTCAGCCCCAGGGGTTGGGGATGGGCCTGCGGCGGGTCGCCTCTGCATCCCCAGCTCGAAGCCGGGCCGGGCACGCACCTAACCCTCCTCGAATGACAAGGTAGGTCGGGCAGGGAGGGGGCCGTAGGGACGAGGCCACCGACTCTGCCCCCCACCCCCTCTTTGCAGACCACGAAAGGCCAGCAGCTTCCAGGCGCTGAGAAATGTGTCGTCTTGTCCGACACCATGGAGAACTCCTCCAAGGGCACGGGCTCACCCAGGGAGTCTGCTGGGCCCCAGGGGCCTCGCGGGAGCTGGCTCCAGAGCGCCTTGACATTTTTCACCAAGTGCTTCAGGTGAGAGCCGGGAGCCAGCCTCGGCCTCCGTCGCTGCTCACGCCAAGCCAAGGCCTCCCCTTCCCTTTCTGGCCAGGGCGCCCCCAGGCCAGGCCCGCCCGCCCCAGGAGTCCCAAGGCTCCAGCTGTCACTCTGCTTTGCCTCTGCAGGGGAGGCTACCAGACGCTCGGAGACCAATTCCACGGGGCCACAGACGCACGCCGTGACTGGTGATCAGGCACCCCCCGCTGCCCCACACCCCTATTTTCCCAGCCTCCCGGCCACGGTCACGGGACCTACAATAAACGTGGCGCGCTCGAGCCTTCCGGCTTCACGGTGTTTATTGTCCCCCTCTGAGGCAGCGTCCTGGGCTCCCTGGCTTGCTTCCTGGGCGGGGGTGTCGGGGTGGGGGGCGGGGGGACGTGGTATCACCGACCAGGCCACAGAGCCATGTGATCCGGCAGCCCTCAGTCCGTCCGGCCGGCCGTCCGTCCGTCCTCTGTGCCTTGGGGCACTGCGGGTTTCTTCTCCGCGGCTGCCGAATTGGGACTGTTTGGCGGAGAGGACTTGTACTGCTTTCGAACGTGTCCTAACGGGGCGGCCGTCAGGCAGAGCGTGGGCCACGGCCCACCGGGGGGCAGGGGATGAGGGTCGTGGTGAGCAGACGGACAGGAGCAGGGTCAGCGGGTCAGGAGGAGAGACGATGCCGCGGGACCCGAGGCTTTCAGAGGCCTCAGAGCCACCGCCTTGCGATCTGACCACAGCGACCCGGCCCCACCCTCGGAGGGGTCCCTCCAGCGCCTGGCCTACCTACCACCCAGGCAGCTGCCCCCGGTCCCGCCGTGCCGCCCCGGCCCCTCGCGGGCTGCTCTGCCTGTGGACTGCGGGGACAGCGGCGGGCGGAGAAGGTGCTGGGTCTGGCGGGGGCCCCCCGGAGCTGGGGCCAGCCTGGGCTTCTCCGGGACGGCTGGGAGCCTGGCAAAGGCTGTGCCGGGGGCGGGGTCCTGCCCCCCGCAGTCCGTGCCGCCCGTGACCCAGAGGAAAGGTGGGGAGCCGCAGCTCCGAGAGTCCCTCCTTGGCTGCGTTCTCCACTTCTGCAGCCCCGCAGGGCTTCGGCCCCGCGGGAAAGCCGAGCGCGGAGCGCGGCAGCCGGCCACTCTTTGCCGACGCGCTTCGGATCGCTCCGGCCTCCCAGCGAAGTGCCGGGGACATCCATACAGCACCCCCGGCACGCGCTCACTGTGTCCTCCCTACGGCGGCGCCCGCGCCCAGCGCCCACAGCCCCGGGCAGGCGGCTGAGTGATCCTGAGTGACTGTGCCTTAGAGCCGGCACCCCTCCTGCAGGGTGACCCCACGTCACCTTGGCAACGGTTCCCTGATGCCTCCTGGTGCACACGGGGGACCTGACAACCCCGAATCGCAAGCCCCAGGGCCAGAGCGACAAGAGCTCGCCGGCTTGGACAGAGAAGCCGGCCGCGGCCCTTCTGCGCCTGCATCGTGGTCCTCTTTGGGTGGACCCCGTGTGTGCGGGGCAGCGAAAGTCCTCCTCCCTTTTCAGGGGACGCCTGGAGCTCTCTCTCGGGCCCCGGCCTCGCTCAAGTGATCGGAGTGTTCCATTCACACCCCACGGGCTTGATGTCCGGGCCTGCTTGGCGGGCATGGGGAACGGGTCAGGGCCAGGCACACCCGAGTCCTGCACACGCCCGTGGGATGGGCCTTCTGGAAGCTGGCTGGCATCGCCAGACCACACGGCACTGTCCGAGGCGACCCAGTAAGCGTCAGCTCCGTCAGGGCAGCTGACGCCTGCAGAGCGGCTCACCACGGGAGGTGGGCTCAGACAGCAGGCCTTCCAAAACGGACCCCGGACGCAGACCTCTGCCTGCTTGCACTCAGGCCTCTGTGTGAACCCCGCCCCCCGAGTGCGGACCACCTGCTCACTTGCTTGTAACCAATAGCATCTGGCAAGAGCGATGGCATGTCATGACCGACGGCCGGCCACAGCGGGACCCTGACTCCCACCCCGCTGGCCTTCCCTGTTTCCCTCGGGCTCGTCTTGCGCTCCTGCTCCGATGGAGGGGGCCGCACGGCCAGGAGCCGAGGGCCGTCCCTGGCCAGCAGCCGGGAGGATCCGAGCCGTTCGGCCCAGTGACCCGTGAGGAGCTGGATCCTGCCAGGCGCCACGTGAGCGAGCTGGGCAGCGGGCCCGTCCTCCGTCGAGCCTTCTCGGGCACCGCACTCCCGAGCTGGCAGGCGTGGCTGCCGCCTTGTGAGACTTGGACGCAGAGGATGCAGTGAGGTCACGCCCACGTCCCTGACCCCCGAACCCTGAGACGACAACGGTGGGTCCTTTGGAACCACCCGGTTCCGGGCTCGTCTGTCGTGCGGCGGTCAACGAGAATGAGGACGGCCCGAACCTCTGGATGCTGGGGGGCAGGACACCGAGGCCCCACTCAGGCTAGCAGGGCTTCTCGGGGGCCCGGTGGCACAGGGTGCGCCCGCCTGTCGGTCTGACCTGCGGCCCCGTCCCCGCTCTGACTCTCGCCCTCCGCCGTCTCAGGCTAATCGCCGTGAAGCTCCCGGCTCACTTTGCCCTCCTGCAACATCCGACTGATGCCCAGCCTGCAGGCCTCGGGACAGATGACTGTCCACTTGTCTGCCACTCGCATGGCAGAACGCCGGATGCACACAAGGCCCTCGGCCTATGGCAGCATGAGTTTTTACGGGGTTTGTCTGAGACCCTGAGGTGCCTCCCGGGAGCGCCCCATCGATCCCGGAGGGTTCCGGCACTCCGCACACACGCAGGCCAGCGAGCCGGGCCTACTCTCTTCCTACGGAGCAGCTCGAAAGCTTTTCTCGTCCGGGGAGGGAGGCACGTCGCGGCAGACACTTTTCTAACTCATTCCGGTGTGAGGGAGGCGGTCCCAGCTGGACACACTCCAGGGGCCACACGCAGTCTGCGAAGGATCGAGTTCTCACAGTTGCCCCTCCCACCGGGCCCTGTCTCCCTTGCCCCTCCCCTCCCTTCCCCCCTGCGTTGCCCGTGTGCAGATGCTGTCCCCACACTCCTGGTCTCTCCGCGCCTCTCACGCCCGCTCCGTCCTCGGCCGTCCTCCTGTCTTCCTTGTTCTCGTCTGGACAAGCTCATGTCACTGCTCTCATCACGCACTGGTCTCTGGCTCTCCCAGGCCACAGAGCACAGGCCCTGGTCCCTGGCTTCTGGGGCACCGCTCGGGTGGGCATCAGCCTGACCTCCCACTGCTCCCTTGAGGGGCGGCTGCTAGAATTCCCAGTGCATGTGGTATCGAAATCCGCACAGGGGCGGCGGGAGGCCGGGCCCCGGTCCAGACCCGGAACGGGACGCCTTTGCCCGGGTCACACAGGTCCAAAATCAGGTGGTTCGGCAAGGGCCCCTCTCCACGCTGGACTTTTCTCTCCTCCCTCAGACCTCCCGCCTGAACGTCCGGACTCTGCTCCTCCCCTGCAGCCTCGTCCCTGTCCGCGGCTGCCCGAAACCTGCTTCAGTCCCCGGTCAGCTCTGCGCCGCCTCGGGGCCTCCGCGCTCACGCCGTCCTCTGACCCCGCCACCCCCGTCTTCAGCCTTCCGCCTGTCCTCCCGGTCTGCGACGTGCCTGCCCTTCCCTGTCCCCAGGTCACCCGCGTCCTCGGTCACCTGCCCCTCTCTCCTTGCGCACAGACACACCGCGTACCGCGTCCCATGCGGCACTTCGCACACCCACTGTCACGTCTGGCGGGTCGCTCCGCACCGCTGCTCCACCCAGACTCTCCTCTCCCGGGCAGGGCAGGGGCTGTGCCCGCTGGTCCCGGAACGAGCAGCGCCTGTCTCGGGCCTGGGACAGGCAGCAGGGACCCAGCTGCTGCTCGCGGAAACACCGCGTCAATGAGCGGGTTTTCATCAGGACTGCCCTGTGCCGTCCGCTCTGACCTGGGACAACGGTGAGTGACATCCGTCTCACTTCCTCCCACATGGCGTCCGGAGCCGCCTACCCGGCAGGACCTGGACGTTTCCACAGTCCGGGCTGAGAGCAGTCTTCCTGAGCATGCCAGAGGCTCTCCCGTGCCCTGAACCGGACCCGGTCGGGCCAGAGGCAGGTAGGGCCAAGGGTGAGACTGTGTGCGAAACACAGGCGGCCTGAGCCGCCGTCACTGAGGGCCGCTCCCAGGCCCAAGGGACAAGGCTCCTGTGGCCTCCTTGCTCCAGGACTGTGCTGGTGGTGCGTCCCTGGGCTGCGATGGCCCCGCGTTGCAGCCGGCGCGGCAGGCAGGCAGGCCAGCACCGCCAGACGCTTCAGTGGCAACGGGGGGACGTCATGGAGCGGGACTCGGCACTACGGATCCCTCACCTGTGCCCCTCGCCACCCCTCCCCACGCGCACACGAGGCCCAAGCCCACAGCGCCCTGTTCACTGCTCAGCATGGGCCGACTGCCACACACACACACGCACACACACACACGCACACGCACACGCACGCACACACACACACACGCCATTACGCCATCCTACAAGACCACCACTGCTTTTGGTTAGGATCACAGCCATCCTGGCCCACCGCTCGCCCTCCTTGCCATGATGACCCATTCGGCTCCCTCTTTGCTGAGGCCCTTTGTTTCTGGACATTCTTACCACCAGGGGGCGACGTGTTTCTTCTGTCTCTACCAATCACACCGTCATCACTCATCGTCTGACAAAAAATATCCCTGTTCTCATTCTCTCAGCCTGCAGCATCCATCGACTCTGTTCAAGCTCAGACAAGTCCTTTCCTTCTTTTCCGCCTCAGTTTCCCCATGTTTAACATGAAATTTTGGACAGTTTGGCTCTCATGGCCTGTGATGATATGGCATTTTGGAGACTGGTATATTCACAATTGCCTGCTGTGCCAGCCACAAAGACGAAATAGAGACCATGTGGGCATTGTTGCCCTGGGAGCTGTGTTCTATGTGTGTTTCTATTAGCTTCTTTCCCCTTAAGGATTAACACCTCAGATGTCTCATCATACATAAAGCTTTCAACTCCACAGCCCAAAGCTGTGCGGTTAATGAGATCTCCTAGCCCAGGTACCTAGAGGTAAAAGCACATGTCATTGCCTTAAGCCACACTGTAATATTTTGGAAGCTCTTGATGATATGTTGGGTATATTCTAGCTCATCCTAGAGGGCTAGAGCTTGGGTGGATTACTCATGATTCAGTCTGCCCTCTGAATGAACATCAAAATGATTCTTCTTTTTATTTTTCAGCAGAAAAGAAGACATTTATATAGGGGAAGTACACTTCCAGACATGGAAGCGGGCCTGAGCAAGAGAAACATGACTCAAAGGCCAGGATTCTTAATAACTAAGTTAATGTACTTTGAGTCATACTGGGCCACAATTTTCTAATACTGTTCTGCCTCCTGTGACTGACCTTGACTTCTACCAGCACAGAAAGGAGAAAGCTGGATCTGGTTATCTCCAATTGCCAAATTCACCTTATAGTGTGGACTCTTGGAAGCTAACAGTTTTCCTTACACATTTAAGGATTTTCTTTCATCAGGAAACCTTCACTGACTCCCAGTTCATCACCTAACACTAAATATCCAGCCTGAGCTCTCTCAGAGCCCCAAAGTCTCCTTCCATTCCTCTCTGTTATAATTGTTCTGTTCCTTGTCCCATATTTTCCATAACCTGAAACAGTACCTGAGTTTCATTCAGCTGTGTGTCCCCAAGATCAGTCTTGTATCTTCACTGTTTATTAAGGGAGGGGTTCACTAACACCTCTCCATATTCTAATGGTAAAATTGACAGAATTAAAACATGGTGATAATATCAAATGTGCAGGGAGAACAAAAATGAATGCCATCCTATACTATACCTAGGAGTGTGAATTAGTAGTATCTTTTTGGGGAGTCATCTATCAATGCTTATCAATATCTAAACATATATCTTCTTATTCCGATATAATTCACATACAATAAAAGTTACCCTTTCCAGGTATACGATCCAGTGGTTTTTAGTATATTACAGA
>BNJM01001045.1:39812-60117 GCA_015472975.1 Rousettus leschenaultii | reverse complement strand
GGGGGGGGTCTTTTTTCTTGTTGCTGCTTTGATTGAGTGTCCTCTGCTACCCCATCTTCTATGTCACTGATTTGATCTTCTGTTTCATCCACCGCCCTGTTAATTTCCTCTACTGTACTCTTCATATCAGATATTGTATTCTTCATTTCTGACTGGCTCCCTATTATGTTTTCCATCTCCATTTTTATGTTTTTTATCTCTTTGTTAAAGTTATCACTGAGTTCATCTACTCTTCTTGTAAGTTCTTTGAGTATCCTTAAAACCAGTGTTTTGAACTCTGCATCTGGTTGATTGCTTGTCTCCAGTCTGCTAAATTCTTTTTATGGAGCTTTGTTCTTTTCTTTCATGTGGGGCATGCGTCTTTGTCTGTCCACTTTGGCTGCCTCCCTGTGTCTACTTCTATGTATTAGGTAGGGCTCCTAAGTCTCCTGGTCTTAGTAGAGTGGCTTTGTGTAGTGGGTGTGCTGTGGGGCCCTTAGCACAGTCCTGGGGGAGTCCAGCTGCAGGCCAAGTTGAGCCACAATCTGTGCACCCCTGGGACCACCTGATAAGAGTCACCAAGCAATACACATATGGCTGCCACTCATGCTGGGGTTATAGGTGCCTCAATGGGCTAAGTCAGAAACCAAGGCTGGCTGCCACGGGTGCAGGGGTTGGGGCTCCTCAACAAGAAGTACAGGGCATGCTGAAGCCAGAAGCTGTTTCTTTGGAGTTTGTGAGACTTTGAGAGATTTTATGAGAGTTCGCAGCAGAAGCCAAGAGAGCCTATTTGTATGGAATAAATCACTGGAAACAGCTTGGGTGTGCCCACAAGTTGAGAGAGGCAGAGTCTCAGGGAATCCCCTGAGTGGAGTAACCTGTGTTATCCAGGTTGATGGCATCTGCGTATGCAGGCTGGGAGAGGATAAGGCTCAACAAAGGAACAATGACTTCTACCTGCACCTCTGTCTGGGAGCCAGCCCCTCCTCCAGTCCTCGCCCTAAAGCTCCACAGCTCAACAAATATATAAAGGATGGTTGTATATATACAATCATTCATTTTCTTCTGCGCATGCCTTATCTCCATTCCCCTTTGTGAATTTGTATCTTTGAATCCCACCCTATTCAGTCATTGTTATCTCAGTTTATTCCTTTATATGCTGAACATTCATTACTATCTTGTTATAACAATTCTCTTATTATTTAAGCTTATGGTGCGCTGTTCTCAGTAAAGGTTGCACTCCTCTGTTTCTATTTGCCCAATAGTCACTTTAATCCTAATTATGTATTTATTTTTTTGTCATTTTGTTTTAGGTGAACTGACCCTTTTCTGTATTTCCTATAGTGCAGGCCTCATGGTGGAGAATTCCCTTAATTTTTGTATCTCTGGTAAAGTCTTAATTTCTCCTTCATATCTAAAGGAGAGCTTAGCTGGATACATTATTCTAGTCTGGTAGTTCCTTTCACTTAATAGTTTAAATATTTATTCCAGTCATTTCTGCCTTGTAAACTTTACGCTGAGAAGTCTGAGGATAATCTAATGGGTTTGCATTTATAAGTTACTGTTTTCTTCTTTCCGGCTGAGAATTCTGTCTTTGTTGTTGATTTTTGATAACGTTAAAACAATGTGTCTTGGTGAAGGCCTTTTTGGGTTGAGATAATTGGGTGTTCTGTTGACTTCTTGAATTCCAAGCTCCAGCTCATTCCTTAGATTTGGAAAATTCTCATCAACTATTTGTCTGAAAATGCTTTCTAGTCCCTGCTCCTTTTCCTTGCCTTTGACAATGTCCATTATACTTATATTTCCTCTCCTGATAGTATCGGCTAGTTCTCGTATTTCTCTTTCATTATTTTTCATTCTTTGGTTTCTCTCTTCTTCCTTCTGATTTATTTCTAGATTTCTGTCTTCTATATCACTGATCCTTTCCTCCATTTGGTCGACTCTATTTCCCAAGCTTGCTATTTCATCTTTCAGCTCTTGCAGTGTGTTTTTTTAATCTCCAGAAGATCTATTCTGTTCTTTTAGAGGGATTCAATCTCCTTGCTCTACTTATCTAGTTGTTTATTCAATTCCTGAAATTGTTGATATGACTCATTTTGGAACTCACTGAGTTTTTTCAGAAGTACTATCCTGAATTCTGTCATTTAAGTTATATATTTCTATGTCCGTAAGTTTATTTTCTGGAGATTTTTCTCTTTCTTTCGAAGATACTTTGTCACCTTGGTTGTTCATGGTGTTTAATAGACTATTTCTCCACCTGGGCATAGATAAGAATGTATTCTGCTGTTTTTCCAGAAAGATTTATTATATAAAGGTCTCTCTTTAGCCTTTTGCAAAGAAGGCACTTTTCTTTTGGTTTCCAGTAGGTGGCGACTAAGCCTTTTGGATCCCTGCTTTATATAAAGCTTTAAAAATGCCTTTTTATTTTCTTGTAGCTATTTACTCACACCCCCTACCCTGTTTCAGTCCCTGTCAGTGTTAGCAACAGTTTCGGTAGGTTTGGTCAGATTCCCCTGGGGCTCCCCCTAGAGGGTATGGGGTGAGGGGACCACTGGGTTGGGGTTTGAGGGCTATTGTTTCTCTGCCAGCTGCTTCTCTACTTTCTGCCCTGATGACTGGGCTCTGCCACCAGTTGGCCGCGAGAAGCTCACAGCACTCCCAGGCAGGGCTGTTCAGGGAACTCACTGCACTTTCCCACCTCCTCCTTCACCATGACTGTGAGTGGCAGCTTCTTTATTTCTCCCAGTCCACTGCCAGAAACCCAGGGTTCTGACTTGTGGTAGCTCTATGCACAGATCCCATGCTCAGACATGCTGGTGTGCAGTTTGGGTGTTTTTTGTTGAGTTTTAGATGTTTAGGTTATTGGGGTTTTTTTCAATAGTAGAGATCTGGGGTCATCCCTCACTCCACCACGTTTTCAAAATTGGCCATAAAATAGTTTTTAATAATTGAAAAAGGAAAACAAAAATTGAGGTATGTTTTTATAGTATTAGTTATATTGACAAAAAACGAAGTTTATAATACTGAGGGAAAAAGTAGTGTAGGAATATTGGGATTCCTCTAAAGTATTGGTGGAAATGTAAATTGGCATATCCAGGACACTTGATGGTATAGTTAAAAATTTTTAAAAGACCTTACTTTTCGATTCTGCTTCTATGTATTTATGTAAGTACAATAATTCTGTGGCAATATTATTCACCACAGATTGGGTTTAATGGGAAAAATTTAGAAACTACATTCATGTCCAAAGTAAGGAAACACATTTAAACAAATTCTGATACAACTATACAATGACAGTTGTGGGAAAATATTGAATAACTAAATATATTTTAGATGTATTTATAATATATTGAAAATAAAATTTTGACAGAATACATTCAGTATGATACTATATGTTTTAAATTTTGTGGACAAATAGGGCAAGCCTACAGAAGCAAAAAATAATCTCTTTAGAGTTGTGCATATTTAATGTGTATGTTCTCTTTTTCAAGCAATGCACTCATAAATGAAATAGTAAAAGAAAAAAATCAACAAGGTTAACCAACTTCTCATTACTTAAAAAATATCGACTTAAGAAGATGAGCAGGGAAGTATACTCTCTTACACTGTTGATGGGCATAACCTTTACAGAAGAAGCATTCAGCAAGAAACTGGCAAGATATATTAGGCAATTAAATGTTTCCACATGTCAGCAAATATTCAGCCACATAGAGTTAATCTTACTGTGAAAAATACAGAACAATTTAAACATACATCAAGGGGCACAGTTTTTAAAGTTATAGCTCATCCGTAAGTTGGGACATAGAGTAAAACAAATTAGAGAAGACTATGTAACAATTCGGAAACATAAGACTAATTATAGTGAAATTATCCCACAATGAAACAGGAAATATTACATTTTGAAGATATTTATTTCTGTATGTTTCATGTGTTTTAAATTTTTTGTCAAGTGTTAAATTTTGAACTCATTTTGACTTTTTCCTTATCAATTAAAAAGTTTCTATTCTGATACTGTATTATTCATGTAGAAATAAATATTGAAAATAAATTTTTTAAAGGTGCAATTCCTCTGATAAAATACTGGGAGAGTGCAGAAATGATTCAAAACCAAGTGTAGAAAACTGTCCAGGTGTTGAGGTCCTCTCACAATAATTGTATACTTGATGAGGGCGAATTGATATTATCATGCAGATAGTCATTTGATAACGAATCAAAAAAAAATTAAACCCACCATATCCTTTGAGCCTTCAAGTAATTTGGCATTGTTCGTTGAGGAAATACTCTTGAAGGTAAGCAAGGTCTGCCCACTACGATATTCTTCGCAGTTCAGCTTTGGACAAGAAAAAGAAAAGAGTCAAAACCTCGGAAACCACACGGATGTTTAACCGCGAGGAAGCAGCGAGAACAAACGCCGTCCTATGTGTCCCTAAGTACGGGCAGGGATGCGCATCCGGCCGGCCGTCCACCGTCCATCCACCGGAACGCTCGACAGCCAGAGAAACGAACGTAGAAGAAAATTCAATGGCATGAAGGGAGGTTCGAGAACACCTAACTAACTGCGCCTCGATGTCTACGTGGAGCACGTACTTATATGTGAAAAAAGCAGGTATCGAAGCCGGAGATGCATGAAAATCCACGCACATATCACATGAAAACACACCGGGCGGGCGCGGATGAAAACCGTTTCCTTCCGTGAACTCGTCTCGCTCTGGGAGTGCTGTTTTCCCTGCAACGAAGCGGGCGTGCTCTTCTGGCCACGGGGAGGAGGGCAGGGAGCAGGCCCAGGGGAAGGCGGTGGTGACCGGTGCGGGAACCCAGCAGGACGACCGGGGGCGGCGAGATGCCCCTCGCGGCCCGTCGAGCTGGCCGGCACGCGCGCGCACGCCCGGTGCGGCGACGCGGAGACCGCGCGGGGGACACGCGTGGCCTCTCCCCGCGAGCCGCGCTGGCGGGCGGGGCGCGGCTTGGCACGGCACTCGGGCAGGGGCCAGGTGGCAGCAGGCAGGAAAGTCCTCAGGAGGTCCGCGGGCCGGTCCTGCAGGGCGGGCCACGGTCACGGCGAGCGTCCGGACGCCGGCGACGGCTGGGCTGGCCCGGGGCGGACAGCGGGCCGGGAGACGCGGCGCGGCAGGAGGGCGACGTGGAGGTCCCCGCGCGGCGGGGTCGCGCGCGGCACCTGCTCTGCGGTGTCCCCGCAGCGGACGTCCTTCTGCTCCGTGCGGCGTGTGCCGTGAGAGCGCGTCGCCCGCGCGCTGCTGGGAGCGCGCCCCCGGGGCACGGGCGGCCTCCGCGCGGCCCAGCAGGTGGCAGCGGTCGGCGCGGCTCTCCGGGACCGCCCGCGGCGGGTGTGCGGGGGCGCGGCGCGGGGCCCGGAGCGGGGAGCCGGGGCGGCCGGGGCGGCCGGGGCGGCCGGGGGCGCGGACGGACAGGGACCGGGCGCCGCGCTCCGCGCCCAGCCCGCCGCCGCTGCGCGAGGGGCGCAGAGCCAGGGCGCCGTGCGCCCGGTGCGAGCCGCGCTGCCGTGGCCCTGCCGGCCGGCCGGCTCGCGCCGGGGCCCGGCTCATCGCAAGGTGGCCCCGTCGTCGCCGTTGTCCTGCAAGCCCTTGCCGTCGGCGCCCGAGGACTGCCTGGCCCAGGCGCCCCTCTCGGCCTCGCGCTCCTTGTGCGACTTGAACCTGCCCACGAAGATCTTGCGGTAGTTGAGGAACATGCCGTTCATGGCGTCGATGGCGCGCTCGGCCGACTCCTGCTTCTGGAAGTGCACGAAGCCGTAGCCCTTGGGCCCCTTCTCGTCGCAGGCCACCTTGCACGACAGGATGTTGCCGAACGCCGAGAAGATGTTGTACAGCGCCTTGTTGTCGATGCTCTTGCCCAGGTTCTTGATGAAGACGTTGCCCACGCCGCTCCTGCGCAGCGACGGGTCCCTCTGCGACCACATGATGCGCACGGGCCGGCCCTTGATGACGTCGAAGTTCAGGGTCTCCAGGGCGCGCTTGGCGTCCGTCGGGTGCTGGTAGTTGACGTACGCGTAGCCCAAGGAGCGGCGCGTGATCTTGTCTCTGCAGATGCGGATGGACAGGATGGGCCCCGCCGGGCTGAACTTCTCGTACAGCATGGACTCGGTCACCTCCGGGTGCAGGTCGCCCACGTACAGCGAGGCCATGGGGAAGTCGGGGGAGCCCTGGGCGGCCCAGCGCGCGCCCGCCGCCCGCTCCGCCGAGGGGGGCGCCGCAGCCTCTGCGACGGCGGCGGCCGCCTCGGCCCCCGCGGCCTCCTCCGTCCCCGCCGCGGCCGCCGGCAGCAGGGCGGCCTCCGCCGCCGCGTCCGCGTCCGCGTCCGCAGCCGCCGCCGCCTCCGCCAGGCTGGCCTCCGCCACTGCGTCCCGCGCCGAGGCCGCGGCCTCGCGCTCAGCCTCCACCTCGCCCTCCGCCTCCGCCACGGAGGCCTCCGCCACCGCCTCCGCCACGGTGGCCGCCGCAGCCTCCGCCGCCGCAGCCTCCGCCGCCGCCGCCGCCGCCGCCACTGTCGCCGCTGTCGCCGCTGTCGCCACGGTCGCCGCGCCGCCGGGCCGCTGCCGCGACCGCCCTTCCCGCGAGCCGGGGGCGCGAGAGCAGGCGCGGGCCGGGGCCGCGGGCGGCCGCCGGCCGGGGGGCGCGGGGGGCGCGGGGGGCGCGCGGGGCGCGCGGGGCCGGCCGCCGCGGCGAGTCCGAGTCACCTGGGATGGCGCGCGCGGCCCGGAGCGCGCCTGTGCGAGTCGCCGCAGCCTGCAGCTCGCCGCCGCCGCCGCCGCCGCCGCGCTCACTCGTGGGCCGGCGTGCGGGGCGCGGGCGCGGGCGGCCGGCGGGCGCGGGTGGCGGGGCGCGGGCGCTGCTGGCGCCTGCGGTCCGGGCAGCTGGGAAGGCTTCTGGCTCTTTGGTTCCCCCTGTGGCGGCCGCGGGGCGGCGGGCGGGGCGGGGGCGGGGGCGGGGAGGGGGCGGGCGCGGCCGGCTGCGGGCGGGGGGGGGCGCGGTGGGGGCCGCGAGTGCGACCGCGGCCTCCGGGTGGCCGGGCGCTCGCCGAGGCGGCGGTGCTGCGGGGGGAGGGGCGCCGCGCACGGAGCCATGTGGCTCGCGCTGGGCAAGTTGCGCTTCCCCCGCGCGCGGCACAGGACACCCGAGTGATGGGGTCGACGCGGTGGCAGGTGACGGCGGGGGCCCTGGCAGTGAGCCTGGGCGCTCGCCGGGCCCAGCGAAGCCGAGCGGCACGTCTGCCTCACGTTCGCGGGTCTCTCCGCGTCAATGGACACTTATTACATGCAATTAGAACTTACTACATATCACGGGTATACGGCCCCTATACTCTTGTTCGCATTACTTGATGGATAGCTGGATTATTTCCAATTTTCCTCTTATTTCTATAAGTAAATTAACAAATCTTTTTCCAATTATAGGTGACTTTCAATATGATTTTCTGTTAGTTTCAGATGTACAATGTAGTGGTTAGACATTTATAGACTTTACAAAAGTGTTCCCCCAATTAGTCTAAGTACCCATCTGACACCGTACATAGTTATTACAATGTTATTGACTATATTTCCTATTCTGTACTTCACATCCCCATGACTACTTCGTAAATCCCAATTTGTACTTCTTAACCCTTTAACGTTTTCGCCCAGAACCCAAAACCCTCTGGCTTCCAGCAACCATCAATTTGTTGTCTGTATCTATGACTCTGTTTTTCTTCTTTCATTTATTTAATTTTTTTAATTCCACATCTAAGTAACATAATATTGTATTTGATGCCTGCACCACCATGTTAATTGCAGCATTATTTACTATAGATGTGGAAGCAACCAATAGACGTCTACCAATAGACAACTGGATAAAGAAGATGTGGTACACATATACGATGGAATATTACTTGGCCATAAGAAAGAATGTAATCTTGTCATTTGTGATAACACAGATAGGCCTAGAGGGTATTATCCTCAGTGAAATAAGTCAGACGAAAATAAATACCATATTATCTGCCTTATATATGGAATCTAAAGACAAAATAAAAGAACAAACAAAACAAAGCAGACCCATAGATACATAGATATCGATGGTTGCCACATGGCAGGGGGATTGAGTGGCTTGATGAAAAATGGGAAGGTATTAAGAAGTACAAATTAGTAGTTACAAATAGTCATGGAAATGTAAAGTACAGCATAGGGAATGTAATAAATATTTATGGTTCCAAGTGGGTATAATACTTATTGGGGGGATCATTTTGTAATTTATATTAATATTTGACCACTATGTTCAACCCAGAAACTACTGAGTGCCAACTATAATACAAATTGAAAAAAGAAACGTTTACAGAAACAAATTAATATAGCAAGGTTGTAGGGTACAAGATCAGTATATCAAAGTAAATGTTATGTCTGTATGCTATCGATGAACAACTAGAAAATAAATGAAAACAAATAAGGAAATGAAAATAAGTAATAATTGAATCATGTGATTCAATTCTAGTCTGTGAAAGGAACTTGCAGTCTGCTAGTGGCTGGGTAGCAGGCAGTACTTTGGAGAAGTACTTTCTTACTCTTAAAAAGAGAAAGGCAAGGACAAAATCATCTTTTTGCCTCTAGTTGTGACTGAGGCAAGAAACCATAAAGTGATGGCCATCTACGAGGAAGTCAACTGAAGGAGACAAGCCAACCCTTTAGGGATGTGAAGAAAGCGCCTTGAAAGTACCATCGAACATCTTAACTATCTCTGGAATTGTCCTGTCTGTGGAAATCTGTGCTGTAAGAGAATAAACCACTTAAAGTTTTAGCTAAAAAAAAAGGTAAAAATTGGAGAGTTAATACCACCTTATTTCAAGACTTACGACAAAGCTACAATTATTGAGACACTGTGATCCTGGTATTAAGATAGACAAATGGACCTTTGAAACAGAACAGATAATGCAGAAATAATCCAAACCACATAACAACAACTGATTTTCAACATACATACAAAGGCGATTGAGTATTAAAACGGTCAACTTTTCAAGAAGTAGAGTTAGCACAATTGGATATCCCTGTCCCCTTAATATGAGCATTGGTTAATATCTCTTGCCATACATAAATGTATATATACATATAAATGCAAAAATATGTGTACATATGCAAAAATTATATATATGCAAAAATTAACTCAAAAGGGATTACAGACCTACATGTCGGCTTAAAAAATTCTAGAAGAAAATAAATGGAAGCTGTTCTTTCCTTGCGTTAGGCCAAGTTTTCTTAGAAACAACACAAATCTGATCAAGGGCTGTTATCCTGGATATATAGAGAGAACTTTCAAAACTCAATATTAAGAATACAAACAACAGAGTTCAAAGTGGACAGAAGATTAGAACGGATGCTTCACAAAAAAGGATACTTGGATGGAGAATAAGGACATGAACACATGTTTAACATCCCTGGTCATACAAGTGAAAACCACAATTCGAAACCACTACACATCTATTAGAATGGCTAAAATCTAAAAAGTCTCTCCATAGCAAGTATGGGCTAAAAATTGAAAAAGTGGAACTGTCAAATATCAATGATGAGAATATGCAGATACAAATGGTGCCACCATTTTGGAAAATTGTTTTTTTCAGTTTATTACAAAGTTAAATACACACCTACCATATGACTCAGCATTACTGTTCCGAGGTATTTACCCAAACCAAATAAAAGCGTACATCCATACAAAACTTGTACATGGAAGTCCATAGCAGCTTTATTTGTAAGAGCCCCAAATTAGAAACATCCCAATTGTCCATCAGCAGTTGAAGGGACAAATAAACTGTTATATATCTATAAATTAAATACTAGTCTGCAACAAATAGTAATAAACTACTGATGCATGATGCAACATGAATGAACCTCAAAATAATTATTCTGATTGAGAAAAGCCAGACTAAAATAAAGGCTCATATCGTGATACATCTGTTCGTGTGACAATCATCAGTTATACACAATTCTAGAAAATGCAAAGTAATCTAATAGTGAAAGAAAGCAGATCAGTGTTTATTCCTGGTGATGGGAAGGGAAGTATCAGGGAGAATCAAGGGGAGGAGTTGCGAAGCACATGAAGAAATGCTTTTTATCTCAATTGTGGCGATCATTTAATGATTCATATGTCAAAACCTATCAAACTGTGTACTTTAAATATGTACATTTTGTTGTATGTATGTTATACCTCAATAAACCTTTAAAAAAATCAAACAAATAAAAGGGAAAAGCTCCTCATTGATCCGTGGAAGAATATCAAGTCGCCAAACTCACACGTAATTGGTGTACCTGAAGAGAAAGGAGGGAGAGTGGAGCAGAAAAATATTTGAAGATGTAAAGGTAGAATATGTTCCAAATATGAGGCAAACCATAGACTCACATCTCCGAGGTCGATGAATTCCAAGCAGGAAACAGACTCACCAATGTCCACCATGAACCAATTGCTTGAAAAACAAAAATCGAGTTTTTTTTAAAAGCAGACTAAGTAAAAAGATGCATTACAGAAAATGGAGCAAAGGTAAAAATTACTTGGTTTTGCCTGAAAAAATAAAAAATAAAATATTTGAAGCGATCAGGGCATTGTATAAATTTGTTTGTCCCTAATGCAGATTTTTATAAGACAGAATTAATTTGGCCTGCCTGTGTTAATATGTTCTGTAAATTTAGAAAGTCACAGAAAAAAATGTAAAGTGCACGATACCATTTTTGACAAAATTACAAAGAAAATGTCCTCAGGAAAACATCAATCTGTTTATACAGCTTTACATGAGCTTGAGAAAAGTGTTAATAAAAACAACCAGATAGTTTTGTTCTCCGTAACCTCCAGAGTCTGGGATTGGTGGGAGTTGTAATAGTAAGAGGATAGATTGTTAATTATTATTCATATATCTGTACACTGTTCTGCGTGTTTTAACAGCATGGGTTCATTGGGTAATGTTTATAAATTCTGATTAGCCAGAAGAGAGAAGTTTAGTGTAGAATAATATAGTAGTCGCCAGGACCGACTCCAGAACAAAATTGCCTTTTCTGGAATTAAATTCCAGGCTCTGCCATTTACATTATGTGGGACCTTGGCAAGTTATTTAAATACTTGCTACCAAATTTTTCCCAGGTATAAAATGGGGATTTTTAACACCCAGTCCATAAATTGTTATAGGATTAAATGGTTTAATGATCAATTGCTTGGCAACCACTTAAATGTGTGTGTGTGTGTGTGTGTGTGTGTGAGAGAGAGAGAGAGAGAGAACACATTGATGCATAAATAAAACTCAAATATGACAGACCTTTCAGAATTCAGTGGGATAAATAAAAAGGGAGGACTTGAACTGAATTCCAGGATGAATCTCCTTCTAGTGGGTCAGTCTATACTTGGTGAAGAAATTGTCCCTATGGCCAACATTATTAGAGATTCATCAACAAGTAAAAGACTCGTATTGCTTGTCAAAGCAGAAAATATTTGATTAGGTTTCCAGAAGTGCACGTAAATGATTATGAGTCTTTCAGAAGAGGATGTAGAAGGGAGAGAAGAGAGGTTGAGGGAAGGGAAGGCTAGGCATGGCAATCTCCTCATTCTACAGAAAGTCAAGTTAAACTTACTAAGGTTTATGCAGTAACTGAGATTTAAGTATATTATTTAAAGTCACAACAGTCATGAATAGTGCAACTAAAGATAAACAAAGGTATAAAAACCAAGAGAAAGAGAGGGCAGAATGAAGACACTGTGATTTACATTCTCCTAAGCAGCAGGTGTTTACTTGATGATGTCTGAATTTGCAGACTTATGGAAATAGCAGATTAAGCACTGTATTTATATGTAATAAGGAAGCTGCCAAAACAATCCAAACAGGAATTATTTAAATGATCTACTCAGCGAAGCACAACTGGGGAATTGTAAGTGATGGGGTGTCAGAGTTTTCCTCTTTATTATAAGCTCCTTGGTATTTTCTGGTCAGAACTATTTTATTTACCATGTACATGAATTCCTTTTAGTAAGGAAAATTTTTTAGAGAATGATTTTTAAAATATGATGTGTATGTTTCTTTTCAGAGAAAGGCAGGGCCATCTTTGAGGGGGCCGAAGACAAGAAAGGAATTTAGTTTTCTTTCCCTTCTTTTTAAAAAAATAATTTATTTTTCAATTACAGTGAAATATGTTTATTGTCAAAAAGGTTATTTTTGTCTCATATTTTAAGTTCTGACAGTGATCTTTTACAGTTACAGAATACATTTTTTTTTCTTAAAGGAGAAAAGAAAAGATCGAGGAGTTCCCCAGGTTAATCCATGGCTTTAGCATATGGAAGGAGATTTCAATTTACATCTATTATGCACAGTGAAAAACTTAAACTGCTCATGGTAGCAAAGGCTAGCCACTCACACCTGGATAACCCAGGAATGTGTCACAAAACAATTGTGAATGTTGATGGCAGTAGTGTTCCAGTATCCCACAGCAAAGAAATCAAAGGAGTGTATTGCCTTACAGAACTTTATCTCTAAAATGGTCCCCAAAAGCATGCTTGAAGGGATGAATATCAGTTGAGGGAAAATTTGCTCCCTGCTCAATATCCCGTTTTGTTGAGATAGTACTTATTATTAAGTCTGGGTGGTTTTCTTGAGTACAGAAAATAGCATGTTTTCATGTGTTGGCCTGCAAGATCCTAGGACCTCGGGGGAAATAAATAAATGGATCATGAAAAGGTTCCAGGGTCAGGAGAACTAAAGGAAAGGTGAATGAGGGTGGGGGCTAAGTGAGTTCAGACTAAAGAATCAGGCAGTTACGTAGAGTAAAATTCAGGCATAAACTAAGATGCAACCCAGAGGCTCAGATTCCTTGACCCTACTGCAAGTGAACTGGCACTTTGCTCCTGGTTAGAGAGAAAAACACCAGACTTTCTTCAGCACCAGAAAGAAAAGACACTGGGCCTTCATAAACCAACTGGACAAGAATATCCTTGGGACGGAGGGAAATGACATTAATAAGGAGTCTCTTGTGTTCACATTGACAGCATGTCAGGCACTGTGAAGAACATTTACCATATATTCTCAGTTATTTTCATCCTTACAAATATCCCTTGTACAGATGAGGACTCCGAAGCTAAAGAAACAAACAATAAAAGGTAAAGCAACTTGACCAAAGTAAGCGTAGCTGATAAGTCACAGCCTGCGGTGTATTTAGAGGGATATTTTTACAAGACCACATCTATAATTTGCCTAAGATTGTGAAAAAGAAGAAGCGTGTTCGTTAAAAATTTAAGTTGGGAGGAGAGTTTGTTCCGACAAAGAAACATATCTGAAATGCTGTGTAAAAACCATCAGCTGAGGCAGTGTCGCGGATTCTCAAACGGAGAGACGGGACACCGAGGCCATAAGCAGAAAGCAGAGTTTGTTGATGCTGGCACCAGCTCAGAGGATTCTTACCCAAAGGCTGAGCCCTGATGTAACATGGCAGGCAGTTTTATACAGGCTTGTGCGTCTGCATTCCTACACAGCTACAGATATTCCATACAACGAAGGGGAACATAAGGAGAACATTGATTGGCTGCCAAACTATAAGGAAACCAACTTAATCATTTGAGCAGGTTTTTGGACTGCCAAGTCAGCAAGGAGAGTCCTGGGATGGGGGACGGTGCCGTCAGGAACTAACTCTTTAGAACAGGAAATGGGCCGGCAGGGTCAGGTTGCTACCGTAGTAATTCAGGGTTGGGGCAAAAGTATTGTTATGAGGAAAATCCCTAAGAACCTTAATAGGGTTTCTGAAATTCAAACTCAAAGCACATATTGAGGCTCAGAGTGGTTCAGTGTTCTGCTCTGGAATTCTGTCTACGTGTCCATATGACTCAAAGGCCTATCTCCTTTGAGGAATCTAGGCTCAGGAATTTAGAAAATATGCAAGAATTGCTGGGAGTATAGATATGTCTTCTTTTCTCACAAACACCCTCAGCACAAATATTACCAATTATGTTCCCTTTTGTGGACCTTGTCTGCTTCTGACAATCGAAGAGCAAAAGATGAAAGAAATTCTCAACCTCAGGGAAGAGGTGAGGGAAAAGAGACAGAGAGGAAAAAAAAGAAATTAGAGAGAGAGAAATCAAGGACTTGCCTTTTTACTGACTTTAATTATACCCAGAAGTGACCTAGGTGTGTGCAGTACGGAGTGGGACGAAATAAAAACAGGGCACATGTTCTTTTTTTGTTGTTCATTCTGAGTGATGGATACTTGGCCGCGTGGTCTGTGACTTGCTGTAATTTTCTGTATGTCTAAAAAT
The DNA here is from genome assembly GCA_015472975.1 of Rousettus leschenaultii. Taxonomy (NCBI): domain Eukaryota; kingdom Metazoa; phylum Chordata; class Mammalia; order Chiroptera; family Pteropodidae; genus Rousettus; species Rousettus leschenaultii. The sequence continues at coordinate 45,865 of BNJM01001045.1, read as the reverse complement.
CTGTTTGTGATTTTGAAAGGATGAAGTAAGATGGTTTCAGGTAGATGGAAGAACTCAGGAAGAACTGAGCTTGGATCCTTGAGTAGTCAGAGTGTTGTAAGAATTTCCACAATGACCAGGCTATGGAAAAATAAGAATGGTAAGATTGACAAGGGCCGGGTCATTCAGCTCATTTAATTTAAGCCATGTTGAGGAGTTTGCACTTTATTCGAATTGAAATGGGGACCCTTTCTGGGGTTTTGTGTAAGAGAAGCAAAAGGCACCATTCATTTTCCAGAAAGATCAGTTTGGCTACTGGCTGGAGAAAGAAGTTTGGTGGAAGTGGGCAACCAGTTAAGAGGCTCTGAAGGAACCCACGAGAGATAATGGTGGACTCCAGGGTAGTTGGAAAGATTCAAGTGGCGTTTGGGAGGTAGAGGGAATAGGAATTACTGAAGGTTGAAGGTGAGATGGTGGCCAGAGGAAGATGTGGGGGTGGGAGAGGGAGGAAATAAGGGTACCTCTCGATTTTACCTGAATACCAGGGTAGGTGGTAATGCTATTCATTGAGAAGAGGAAGACTTCATTGGGAGGAGCAAAGTTAGGGACAGAAGAAGGTGGGAGGCTAAAGAAGCTCGGGGGTTCTAATTTTGTCATTTAAGGATAAATGCCTGAAACATCTAGATACAGATGTCAAACACACCGACAAATATGGGATCACAACCTCATCTATTTTCTCTCCCACAAAAGGGGGGCCATATACTGTTCCCTTTTGTGCAATCTGCTGTTCTCACTTAATAATAGTATATTTTGGAGATCTGCCTAAGTCAGTCCATATAGACATAACTCATCCTTGTTAACGGTTGCATAATAATCCATGGGCTGGCTGCACCACAATGTCTTCAGTGAGTGCTTGCTTTGTGTCCTGGTTTGACCAATATGAATCCTTCTGTGATAAACATGGTGGTGCATATGTCCTGACGTCCTGGGCTCTTACATCTATAAGCCCAATTTCTATTCTCTCTATGCCTCCCGCCCTCGCGTATCTCCAAAGGACCATTTGCTAAATGTGTTGTATCTATTTAAGACAATGTCATTACCATTGGAATTTGTTAAATAACAGAGGCACATCCAAACGCTTGGCAATTCTTCCTAAATAGAAACCTAAGGCTGCTTTTTTGTTGGCCTATATCCCATAATTATTTTCTTTCAGGGAAATTCGGACGGACAGTGTGAATTAACAATGACCCTACTGCAAAATACTGTTATGTGTTCATTCTCTATCCCCCTGAGTATCCTTCCTAGAACTATGTGAATGAGAAACTCATGGAAAGAGGCTCCTTTATGTAGATCCCCTTTTTCAGTGTTTTGATTCATTTTCGCATACAGTTGATCTGTCCCTCTCCCCATCAGTACCCTCACCCCCATCTTCTTCCATTCTTTTCTACTCTTTTCCCCTGCTCTCTGAATGGCATCCCTAGTCCTATTTTCCCTCCTAATAGGAAGGAGGTGGGACATATTGAAATGGAGGAGCGCTGGCTCCGCTGAGAAAGGAACAGAAAGAGAAGTCTCAACGCTCACACACAAAGTCTTTGTTGTCCCATTTTGACCCGACTCCTGTGCATGTGCAGCCAGGGGCGCTGAGCGCAGGGCTGGGTGAGGACACTGAGGCTGGACCATGCCAGGCCTTGGAGAGAAGTCAGGTTTGGGGCCGCTCCATGCACTGCCCAGTCTTCAGTCTCCTCTGCTGCCTTGTCGTTTTCAACCCACCTTCTAAATGCTGTTGGTCTCGGGGAATAGCCCTGCACCTTCTTCTGACTATATTCTCTCTGGGGGATCTTGCTTACTCTTAAGGCTTTAAATATTGTGTCCTGTTGCTTGATAATTCTGTTACTGCAGCCTACATGATGACAGCTAGACTTCGGATACTTAACATGTACGAAAAGGAGCTTTTGACCCTCACCCCCTAACTGTTTCTCCCTTCTCCACATCTACCACATCCACTCCCCATATTGTCTATGACCATATATAACACTTCCATGATCAAGACTTGCAAGAAAATACTCTCGTAGTAATCATTCTTTTATCAAGTTTGTTCACTGACTGCCTGCAATCCATCAGCAAGTGATGTATCTTTCCAAAATATCATTTAAACCCATGCATTATTCCCCGAATTCATACTGCCAGTCTGGGCAAAGCCACCGCCAACTCTCAACTGGACTATTGCAAGAGGGTCCAAATTGGTCTATTTTCCTTTGTGTCCCGCCCACTTGCAATATGTTCCACAGACAGCAGCCAGAGAGAAATTATTGAATATAATTAGATCGTAGGAATCAGGCTCTTCATTATGGCTCCTTCCCACCACTGCACCTTCATCTGCTCCTCCCATCCGGTCTTTTATGGGGCTCCTGCCGCACTGGCATGCTTTCTGCCCCTCTTTTCTACCAGAAGGCCCAGGGGACTGCAGTTCTCCCTGCTGGGCAGGTCTTTCCCTGCTTCCGAGCAGAACTGGCCACTGTCCTCAGATAGGCTGTCATTGCAGTTTGCCCCTTCTCTTGGGTTCTAGGTAATATGTACCAAATCATCTGGTTTATTTCTCTGAGGGCATTTGTAGAAACCTTTAAGTGCTTCTATATTTTCTGACGTTTATTGTCTGTCTTCCCCACCAGAAAATAAGCTCCCTGAGTGCAGGGACGCTCTGCCTGGAAGAATGCCTGGTAGGTACATAGTAGGCCCTCCATAACTACTTGTAGAATCATTGCTCGAATGAAATGAAAACACTTCCTCTCGCAAGAAAGGGACCTCTCTCCCTCCCTTTTCTGACACTCCACAGGGCTCTTCAATTTTGCCCCTGTCACAGTGCCTAATAGTCAGAACAGGTTTGATTGTAGATGTCAGAAACTGACCAGGAAGTCACGAAAGAAGTGGGAGGGAGAACATGGAGGCCGCAGTAAGGAATTGGAGAGCACTCGCCAGCTGCTTTCTTTGTCACTTTGCTAGCTTTGTTCTGTTGCTGGAGAGGCAGGGGCGTGCCTTCGGGAATTGTCTTAATGTTTGACAGGTTGGGGAATCTGCTGGCCACAGCATGGCTTCCCCGCACCTCTTTCTCCTGCTGCTTCACTGATTTCTGTTGTCTCTGTGGGCTGTAAGTAAAAGCCACAGAAAGATGTGCGTCTTTGTCCTTTAATTGGTCCCCTTGTCATTTCTGTCTCCTAACACCTGGGCGAGAAGTTCTTATCCTTATCCCCACGTCCCCTAACCCCCAGCAGTCATAGCTTACTTCCTGGCCTCTGGCTCTTTGGGTCCCTCCTGGGCCACCTGAGGCACAGCTCATCTGCTCCCTGCCTACAAGCAACTTAGACCCCCAGGAGATACTCTTAACAATAGTGACAGTGATCGCTTCGTTCAGGCTCCAGCTGTACGGCAAGCAGCCTTTTCCTGAGTCTGTGTCCTTTCCTGTTGCTGGCACTAGGCCCGCTTAGGAGCAGAGAGCTGGAGCGTGTAAGCCTGTGCGGTACCTGTCTGTGTGTATGCTTCCCAGCCATCTTAGAATGCTTTCCAGCCAGCAGTGGAAAAGCTCTTACTGCCTCACACCCCACAGTGACTTAGTCAGTTCCACAGGTTCAGGATTGTTCTATCATGCGCAACTGCCCAGGTCCAGCCAGTGTTGCCATCACAGAAAACAGCTTTATTTACCCAAAGAAGGTACATGGGTGAGAGTGAGGAGAAGGAGGATATGTGCCAGGCAGATGAAACCCCATAGCCGCTATAGTTCAATCACGAAGTATCTCTAGTCTTCCACTGGCATTTCTGTTATTTGTACGGGTAGCCTGAGTTTTAGCGGCTTGAGATGTCCTCAGGGAAGGCACTACATTTTGATCATTTTTTATGTCTGGCCCCACAGCCCACAGTTCTTTGCCTGGCTCCTGGTAAGTGTTTACGGGAGGACAGGAGGGACTGGGGAAAGGGTTGTTCTGACTCTTCACGAGAAACTGATCACATCTGACTTCTTATTTTATCAGCTCTCTGTCAGTTGGGCGCACCTGTGCATTCATACGTGTATTGATGGGTTCTCCCACTTATATGGAGATGTAATTCACACACAACACTGTATGATGTTAAGGTGTACAACACAATGATATAATACATGTATATATTGTGAAGCGACTACCAGAATCAGTTAACACTCATCGCTTCATATAGTTACACATTTCCTCCCTGTGATGAGAACTTTTAAGCTCTATTCTCTTAGCTGCTTTCCATATTGATGTTCAATTTCTAGTTTTTCTAAAGATCTAATCATACCGATTCCCTTCTTGAACTGCTGAGTGCTGCCCACTGGCTTGGGTATAGAGTCCAAGCACCTTGCCTTGTTTTTCAGAGCCCCATATCCTCCATTCCCATCTTCTACCATATGCTGTTGGAGACCAAGAGGTCTGTCCGCTTCAGATTCTTAGGCATGCACAGAAGTGATCATGCTTCCGCAGGCATGCCATGGGCCTGGGACAGACACTGATCCCTCCGTCTGGAACGCCTTCCCTTCTGCCTCACCATTGTGAACTTAGTCATCTTTCAGAGCTCGCCTTGGAGGTTTCGTCTTCTGTGTAGCCTCGCCTGATTTCTACCAGAAACAGTTATTTGTTGGGTCTTCCTTAGTGGAGGAAAGGGGACTGTAGTCTCTGTTACAGTCTACTCCAGTGGTTGCTTATTTGTCTGTTCCCTCAGTATTTGGTACTGCGTGGCCTCTCTGGTCCCACAACACGCACTGCTCACCTTTAATTACCGCTCCCCACAGCTCCAACACAGTAAGACTCACTGCGCACTTGTCACATTTCCTGTCCCTTAGCTCCCAGTGCCAAGTACTTGATAAGTCTTCCATAAATATTAGTTGGTGAACTGAGAAAAGGCACCACATTATAGAGATATTTCAGGGTTTTTTTGGTTTGTTTTTGTTTTTGTTTTTTTGTTGTTGTTTTTTGTTTTTTTTTGTTTTTTGCTTTGAACATGTGCATTTCTTGGTTCATGTTGGGAACCTCAACAGCTTGAGAGGAGAGTCAAGAAGAAGTGTCTGGCGCTGGTGCAGGCCACGTCCCCAGCCCTTGGTTGTCCTTTCCTCACAGTATCATTGAGCACAGTATTAACGGCTGCCGTCCTTGACTCCTTCACTTCCAGGCTGCATGTATTGAGGCTCCGCGAGTGGGAGGAGATGGAGGGCTGGAGAATCCCAGGTCCCTAGTTCTACATAGTCTGGAGCACAGGCTGGGCTTCTAGCTCAGACTGCTGCCAAGGAAAACCTCGAAACCTCAAAACCAGACACCTGTATCGGCAGGAACTGTCCGAAGATCCATAAATACTTGTGGCATGGCACGATCAATAAACTAGTACATGTTCTTATGTTCTGTATTCGCTCCTTTGCAAGTGTTGCAGAGGAAGGAAAGAGCTGGAAGAGGAGGAAATCTTTGAGAAAATGGGTCACCAGGCTTCAGGAAGAGCGTGCACCCCTCGCTCCAGCTCTCACTCACAAGAGTTGTTTCCTTGGTGGTCCTGATGGAGGACAGAGCAAATGCGCATTGGTGTGGGGGAGACCCGCGAACGTGAGGCAGACGTGCCGCTCGGCTTCGCTGGGCCCGGCGAGCGCCCAGGCTCACTGCCAGGGCCCCCGCCGTCACCTGCCACCGCGTCGACCCCATCACTCGGGTGTCCTGTGCCGCGCGCGGGGGAAGCGCAACTTGCCCAGCGCGAGCCACATGGCTCCGTGCGCGGCGCCCCTCCCCCCGCAGCACCGCCGCCTCGGCGAGCGCCCGGCCACCCGGAGGCCGCGGTCGCACTCGCGGCCCCCACCGCGCCCCCCCCTCCGCCCGCAGCCGGCCGCGCCCGCCCCCTCCCCGCCCCCGCCCCGCCCGCCGCCCCGCGGCCGCCACAGGGGGAACCAAAGAGCCAGAAGCCTTCCCAGCTGCCCGGACCGCAGGCGCCAGCAGCGCCCGCGCCCCGCCACCCGCGCCCGCCGGCCGCCCGCGCCCGCGCCCCGCACGCCGGCCCACGAGTGAGCGCGGCGGCGGCGGCGGCGGCGGCGA
>BNJM01001045.1:0-38073 GCA_015472975.1 Rousettus leschenaultii | reverse complement strand
GCCCAGCCGTCGCCGGCGTCCGGACGCTCGCCGTGACCGTGGCCCGCCCTGCAGGACCGGCCCGCGGACCTCCTGAGGACTTTCCTGCCTGCTGCCACCTGGCCCCTGCCCGAGTGCCGTGCCAAGCCGCGCCCCGCCCGCCAGCGCGGCTCGCGGGGAGAGGCCACGCGTGTCCCCCGCGCGGTCTCCGCATCGCCGCACCGGGCGTGCGCGCGCGTGCCGGCCAGCTCGACGGGCCGCGAGGGGCATCTCGCCGCCCCCGGTCGTCCTGCTGGGTTCCCGCACCGGTCACCACCGCCTTCCCCTGGGCCTGCTCCCTGCCCTCCTCCCCGTGGCCAGAAGAGCAAGCCCGCTTCGTTGCAGGGAAAACAGCACTCCCAGAGCGAGACGAGTTCACGGAAGGAAACGGTTTTCATCCGCGCCCGCCCGGTGTTTTTTCATGTGATATGTGCGTGGATTTTCATGCATCTCCGGCTTCGATACCTGCTTTTTTCACATATAAGTACGTGCTCCACGTAGACATCGAGGCGCAGTTAGTTAGGTGTTCTCGAACCTCCCTTCATGCCATTGAATTTTCTTCTACGTTCGTTTCCCTGGCTGTCGAGCGTTCCGGTGGATGGACGGTGGACGGCCGGCCGGATGCGCATCCCTGCCCGTACTTAGGGACACATAGGACGGCGTTTGTTCTCGCTGCTTCCTCGCGGTTAAACATCCGTGTGGTTTCCGAGGTTTTGAGTCTTTTCTTTTTCTTGTCCAAAGCCGAACTGCGAAGAATATCGTAGTGGGCAGACCTTGCTTACATTCAAGAGTATATCCCGAATGAACATTGCTAAAAGACCGAACATTGCCAATATACCTGAGAAGCAGAATCTTTTTTGTGTTAATTATTATACAACTTTTATACAATTGTACATGATTATAAAGATATTTTTAAGAAATTGTTCATGTAACAAAGAAGGTCAAAGTCCTGATACCACTACTTGACAAAATACATTTTTAACAAATAGAAATCTACATACTTTTATATATATAACAAACTATGCATTGTTTCATTGGGGGTATTTTTACTTATAACACTTCCCTGGGACTATACTTCTAAGTCAAATATTTTTTTTACATTATGTTCTCATATTCCATCACAAGGATGATCTATATAATTTCTACAACCAAGCTTCCTTGGGCTATGTTTAAAATGCTTCTGTCTTTTTACATGTAACATGAATTCTATGATGAACATTCTTGTACCTGAATGTCTTGTTATATTTCATTATTTTCTTTTCCTTCTATTGTTAATTGTAGGATGATAGATATGGGCTTGTCAAATATCTTTTCTTGGTTCGTTGCCAAATGTTTTCCCCTTTTACTTTATATGAACCATTAGTTTAGAAGAGTGCATGTATCTCTTCCCAGCGTTTTAAATTGCTCAAAATATTTTTTAACTCTTGTGAAATTAAAATGATTTGAACATTTTTCTTTTATTCACTTTACAATTGCATTTGAAATGAAATCAATCACATTAAAATATTGATTAAAAACTATTTGTTTATTGTTTTCTATACCTTCGTAAGCTTTCACTATTCAACCATAAGTGTTTAAGACAATAATATAATCATGCCAAATATATTTTATCCCATAACTTGGTTTTCAATATATTGTGAACATAACTAAAAACACCTTTGGCTCTTCGGTTTTCTTCTACAACTCGCCATCATTGTCTACAACTGGAATTCATTATAGTGTTCTCATTTTTTTAAGAGGACTTGTAAGTTATTTATTTATTTTTGACTAGTCCAATGCATTTGTTCCGCAGCTTCTAGGTAGTGGGGTGGGTGCATCAGATCCTATATTCATGCGCTCACTCTCCCACTCTCTGTGCCATATTGAAGTAGTTCCTATGTTTTCACCATTTAACCAAACTGGGAAATGATTTTGCAGTTCCAGAATCCCGCCCCTCCCCCACCTCCCCAGGGAAAAACATTAAATGTTCCCTCTAGTACAAGCTGTGAGTTAAAACTTAAAAATCAAGACAGGGGTCAGGAATATTGGTTTTAAAAGAAGAAAAAGCCATTTTTAAGGAACTGTTTAGAATAAAGGTATTTTTATAAACTCTATAAAGAAAACAAAGTCCCTGCCTTGGTAGAAGAAAAAAGCTTATGAATGCTATTTAAAGCTATTATATAGATCTCCCATTTAGATGAAAGTAACTTAGATAGTTTAGCAGACTGAAAAACAAAGAAATACTTGTTTTTAGGATTTATGCTTGTAAGATATGGATTGCTGTTATTTACTCACAGAAAATATATATTTAAATTTGTGTGTCCCATTACATATGCTTCCATGCAAAGGGTGGGTAGCTATTAGCAGTCCAAGTTCAGCACAGGGAGGGATCCAGCCTCAGCCTTCATCTAACCAAGATAAAATGTCTCATCACCTACTGGGAAATTAAGCTGAAGTTGTGAGGGATAAAAAAGGGGAGAAAGATAGAGTGGGGAGGAGGGAGGGAAGGGAGACAGAGAGATACAGAGGCAGAGAAAGAATCAGAGAGAGAGAGGCCATTGTCAGAGTAGTAATGTAAGATCTGGAAAAAGTCATTTAATAGCTATCACTGTAGGAATCCAACTGAATATAAATACAGTGAAGATTCTCCTGAAAATATGTAATAAGAGCAATTTCAGATAAAGAGGAAAATGTTATTATAAGAAATGTTATCCCTGTAATTAAGGAGAGAGAGTCTTGTTAGGTCCAGGAGGGCCCAATCCGTACCCCCATAGTATGGGGATGGCTACTGCCCCCACCGGCTGTTGATTACCTTGCTGGTGGAGGATGTCAGCCTGACCCTGAGCAGCTAGCCAGACTCTCCCTCTTACTGCAGGGAAAAGAGTAGAGGAAGGGCCATGTACAGCTCATGCCTGGTAAGATCATAGGATTGAGCAGGGTATTTAAATACCTTGGCATAAGTGGTGGGGGCAGTGGAGAAGGATCATCTTCACTTTGGTCAATTTGAGAAGGATCGGCCAGAGAGAAAGGGACAGGCGCTCGGACTATACCTTCGACTCGCGCAACTTCCCTTGGAGGGGAAACAGCATCAGGCTCCTGGGGGTGAGTCTAGAGTGTGTATTGGGTGGGGGCGGGGAGAGAAGGAGAGTTCTGAGACATCTGAGCAGGACTCGTTGGGGGCTGAGGGGTTAGAGGAGGAGGGAATGTGGGAGTTGTGAGCCGAAGGGCTGAGGGGAGGAGGTGTGGGGGAGTTTCCTGTGAGGAGAGCTGAGAGAGGAGCAAATGGGGGTGGGGGCCTAGGGATGGGGGTCCATGGTCAGTGGGCTCAAAAGAGGCAGTGTCAATTTCAGAGTCAAGGGAAGCAGTTTGGAGTGAAGGAGTAAAATCTGATAAGGAGAGCAGGATTCGCAGAGAGGGTCTGGAGCGGAGAGTAGAGAAGGCCTGGACACGGGGAACTTCAGACCACATTCCACTGCGGTGACAGAAGGCCTCAAGCTTCTAATGCCGTTATGATCAAAGGTGCTGTCCTCAGGCCACTGAGATACCCAAAGTATGTTATATAATGGTAGTGACTAAATCACGAAAATTCAGGCAAAACCTGCATAAGTACTTTTCGAGTTTATGCTCGAGTCACATCTACCTACATTGCTTTGGCTGAAGTGAGTTATATGGCCAGTTCCAAAGTTAAGATAGATAATGGCACTATATGGCAATGAAGAATTGGAACCAGTAATTCCTAACACCAGACTCTCCCTTTTAGTCACAATTTTTCATGTCGCTTCCACATGGACCTACAATCAAAGCACCAGTCTAGGCATGTTATCTCATGTACAGGTTCATGCTATCAGCACCACACACAAGATACATACTTGTTCAAAAAGGAACTCCTATATACTTTTTTTTCCTATTTTTACCTGCTTCCTCCCACTCCATTCTTGTACCCTGATATCCAGTAATCTGTTCTCGATCTATATAGCTTTGCAATTTTGAGAAGGACATTTAAATAAAATCATACATGGTGGGGATACAAAATAGTATATCCACTCTGGAAAACAGTTGGGCAATTTGTTAATAAAACAAGCATGCAATTACCATATGACATGGTAATGGTACTTTTGAATATTAGCTCAGATAAATTAAAACATATTTACACAAAAATTTGTATACAAATATTCATAGCAATTTTATTAGCAATAGTCCCAAAATGACAGCAAGCCAAATGTTCTTCATTAAGTTAATGCTTAAAACTTTTTTCTTCATTTATATCATAGAATACTAGTTAACAATATAAAAGAACTATTGATATACCCCAACGAATTGAATGAATCACAGGAATTTGTGGTGATTGAAAAAAGTGAATCTCAAATGATTACATGCCGTATGATTCCATTTATATAACATTCTAGAAAAAATTATAGAGATGAAGAGCGAATTAGTGGTTGCCATGGTTTAAGCAAGGGGCTGCATATTTCTATGAAGGTTTAATCATGAGGAAAATTCGTTCTCCCATTCAATAGGTTGTCTTTTTGTTTTGTTGCTCGTTTCCTTTGCTGTGCAGTAGCTTTTTAGTTTAATGGAGTCTCGTTCGTTTATTTTTGCTTTCATTTCCCTTGCTCAAAGAAACGTATCCAAAAAGATATTACTCAGACTGATGCCAAATAGTTTACTTCCTGTGTTTTCTTCTAGGAGGTTTACAGTTTTAGGCCTTACGTTTAAGTCTTTAACCTACTTTGAGTTTATTCTTGGATGTGGTGTGAGAGTGGTCCAGTTTCATTGTTTTGCACGTGTCCATCCAGTTTTCCCAATGTCACTGACTGAAGAGACTGTGTTTCTCCAGTGCAGAATTTTACCTCCTTTGTCATAGATTAGCTGACTATATAAGCGAGGGTTTATTTCTGGGCTCTCTATTCTGTTCCATTGAGCTGTGTGTCTGTTTTTGTGCTAGTACCACCCTGTTTTGATTATTATAGCTTTGTAGTATAGTTTGAAATCAAGGGGGATAATACCCCCAATTTTGTTCTTTTTTCTCAAGATTCCGTTTGTTATTTAAGGTCTTTTGTGGTTCCATATAAATTTTAGGGTTATTTGTACTACTTCCGAAAAGATGTCATTGGTATTTTGCTAAGAATTGCATTGAATCTGTAGATTCCTTTGGGTAATATGGCCATTTTAACAATATTAATCCTTCCAATCCATGAGCATGGATTTGCTTACATTTATTTGTGTCCTCTTCAATTTTTTTCTTCAATGTCATGTAATTTTCAGAGTACAGGTTTTTTTTTACCTCCTCGGTTAAATTTAATCCTAGGTATTTTATTTTATTTTTTTTTACTTTCAAAAAATTTTTAATTAATATTTTTTACAGTGAAATTGGTTAACGAAATCCAATAAGTTTCAGCTGTACACTTTAACAGTGAGGCATGTATATATTTACACTGTGTGCTCACCTCCCATAGTTAGATTTCTTTCTGTCACCACATATTTGACCTCCTTTACCCTGCACACCTCCCCCCTATCTCTTACCCTCTGGTAACTACCAATCAATTGTCCGTGAACATGAGTCTCTGTTTGTCCTGTTCATTTGTTGCTCTTAGGTTTATATCCCACATAGAAGTGATATCATGCGATTTTCAACTTTTTCAGTCTGGCTTATTTCGCTTAGTATGAGTATCTCGAGGTCCATCCATGTTGTCGCAAATGGCAGTATTTAATCTCTTCTTATGGCTGAGTAATATTTCATTGTGTATATGTACCACAGCTTCTTTAACCAGTCATCTATCTTAGGACACTTGTTTTAGATGTTCATCTTATTGTTGTTTCAAAGGGAGAGGTCTGGGGACGTCTCTCACTCCATAATACTTCCTTAATATCCTGATTTATATTGATTTATATGTACTCCCTTGGTATCTGTTCTCCTGGTCTTCATATAAATATAGATCCAGCTGGGAGACACAAATTTACATTTAAAAGTCACCCCAGAGCCCAGATTTCTCCAGGTTATTCTTATTCAGATTAATGCTAATGGTAGTAATACCATGTCATGACACTAGATGGTATCTCTGTGTATTCTCATGGCTGTTCTTGATGCTGGGATATAAAAGAAATTGATATAAAGGGAAGATGCATGCAAAGAAAGTCAATCACAGTATAGTTTCTTAATGGACATATACAATCAAACTTAAGGGATAGATAACTGATTCTTTCTGCTCACACTCCTGTATTCCTTTTGTAAAACTCTAACAATAACTAGCAGTGTGTACTTTTAGTTTTCCAAGGAAAAGTTGAAGCTCTTATCTAAAAAGAAAAAATAGACCAAACCATGGAAATCATTGAAAAGCTATCAAATTCCAAGTATCACATAATTTACCTGTTTTTTTCTACTTCTTGATGTTGTATACATAGCTTTATTAAGCTCTTGAACTTTCACAAGATAATGTCAACTTTATCTCAGTTCGGCAATTGCTAAAATATCTGTTTGATTGGCATTATAAGGTAATGTGTTTCAAGTACTTGTACAAGAGAATAATTTTAAACTAACAGTCAATATCCGTCAAAGACTGACAGGAGAAAAACATTCATGGAGGATATATTAAAGTATAACAAGTACGCACACTTTTCTAGTATTCGAAAATCAGAGAGATGTGTATCTGTACCTGGCTATTATGATCTTTTGTAGTATTTTCTATCCCTTGGAATTATGCAGTTGGTGTATATTATGTGTCCAAAGAGAGTCATTATATTTCTGTAGAGCATCGCATACTTTAATTATTCCAAAAATAATTTATAATTTTCCAGTTAGATAGCTTGCACATTTTAATGTATCCATAGTTGATGTATATTTATTTACACTATTCCAAGTGCTATCTTTTAAAATTTTTATTTTGTGTGACCAGTATGTTTTATATATATCCTTGTTTTAAAATTATTTTATTATCTTATATTGAGAAATCATGAAAAAATAACTTATGAATTCCATTATTTTTCCAGTAAATACTTTTGGACATGTGCACAATCACATTTGTACATATATCTTCTATTTTTTCCTCTCTAATTATTTCATTTTTCTTTCTCTTACCTGATAGATTTACCTAGGAAATCTAATGTTGCAAATCAAAAATGATAAGGGATCCTTTGCCTCGACATGATAACACAGAAAAAGTTTTTCACATTCTATCATTATATAATGTCTTCTGGAGATATTCTTTATGAAACAATTTATCATATCAAAGGAATCCTCTTTAATTCTTACATTGGTAGGATTTTTATTATAAATGGATTTTGTGTTTTTTTAAATGTTTTATCTGCATCGATTCAAGTGACTTAAGATTTTTCCCTTTATATTGATATCATGGTGACTTACACTTATTGATATAAAAACTCACAATATTTTATGGCCAAGTTGTTTTAATATGAATAAATGTAAGTCACCATTATATATATCTATATCTATATATATTATTGTTATTATTACTTCCTCTGTGTGTATCACTTGATTTGATTTCCTAATAAGTTGCTGAAGACTTTCACATCTATTTTTCTGAGTGAGGTTAGCTATTAATTTTTATTTCTTCTAATGCCTTCATCAGGTTACGATAAGATTTTGGCAGCCTCATAAGGTGAATTGGGAAGCAGTGATAGTTCTCATCATTGTTTTGTACCTGATATCATGGTAAACAGTCCAATATTGAATAATTAAGTATGAAATTTGTGATATATTTTATGGCATATCACTTATTACAATAAAAAGTTACCTTATATTTATAGTTTGCTGAGAATTCCTTTAAAAACAAGTTTTTTCTGCAAATTGAGATAATCATTTTTTTCCTTTTCTTCTCTTAATATGGCAAATTAATTTGGTTTTCAAAAGTTAAAAATCTTGCATAAGTATAGTAAAGTCCACATAGTCATGGTCATTATTTATAATCCTGATTAATACACTATACTATATTAATAAAATAGTTATTAAGGTTCTTCTACTTATGTTCATAAAGGATATTAATAATATTTTTGTTATATGCTTGCTAGATTGTGATATCAGGGTTATATGGACCCATAAAATGAATTGAGAAGCATTTCTCTCTGTTCTCTTTTCTCTAAGGAATTGTGTAACATTGGTGTCATAACTTAGTTAAATATTTGTGATATTAAGAAAACCCTATGGACTTTTCATTGTGGAAAATTTTGATGATGATTCTGAGCACATATACATATAGATATTTAGATATTCTAGTTCTCCTGTGTCCAATTTAATTCATTAGATATTTAAGAACTTTGTCCATTTCAGCTAAATTACAAGTTTAGCTGAAGTTGTACAATATATTTCATTATTTTTAAATGTTTGTAAGATCACTAATAATTTCTTTTACATAGCCGATGTTCATAATTTCTGTTTTCTTTTGTTATCAAACTTGTATTGTGTTTATCAATTGCATTTTTCCCAAAATAATGTGTAAATTCATTGATTTTATTTTTTATAATTGGTTTTCTATTGCATCGATTTATTTATCCTTATTTTCTTAATTCTTCTGAAAGTAGGTTTAAGTAGCTTTTTTCCCCGACTAACTTCTAGCGAGTGACTTAGATGACAGTTTTAAAATATTCCTTCTTTTATCAAAGGTGTTTTTAAAGGCTAAAAATTTCCCTCTAAATATGACATTAGTTGATTCCCAAAGACTTTTTGACAATAATTACTAACACTTTTAAAATATATAGGTCTGCAATTCTTTATACACCATGATCAAATGGGATTTATACCAGGGATATAATGAGCAGGACAAACAAAGAGAGACTTATGCACATGGACTGTAGACTAGTGGGTACCAGAGGACTACAGACTAGTGGTTACTAGTGGGGTGGGGGAGAAGAGGGGAGGTAGACGGGGTAAAGGGGGTCACATATAGAGGTGTGGGGGAGTGGCGAAGTGGGTAAAGGGGACATATGGAGAGGAACTGAGTTGTCCGGCTTCAGGGTGAGAGCTGGAGGGACAGTTTTCTCCCCGACAGAAGTGCTGGCAGAAGCCATTGATCCATTGTTGCACAGATTCAGGCGGCCACCATAGCTGTGTCTCCACCAACCTGGCTGACACTGGTTGCTTTGCCCTGGTGATTCTCTGAGACCTCCTCCCCCCACTGCACCCAACTTGCTGGGCCACCCAAGCAGCTTCTAGTGGCTTTTCCACCCAAATGGCCTGGCTTGGCTCATGCTGCAGATTTTCCTAAAATCTCACAAAGGTACACAAAACCTAAATAAGCCATGCCCTGTTCCTCTTGCTGAGCAGTTCCAAGCCTGGCAATAGTGGCAGCCAGCCTTAGTTAGCAGTGTAGCCCCTCCCAGGCACCTCCAAGCCCAGCACAAGTGGCAAACATCTGCGGATCACTTTGTAGCTCCTACCACATGGCCCAGGCAGGGCTCAGGCTGCAATTGAACTTGGTTATGCCACAGGGGTCACATCTGAGGACGATATACCCAAAGGGCGGACAGGGAAGGCACCAGAGTCCTGCTAGTATGAATGCTGCTCTGTGGGGTCAGCCCCTGCACAGCAGCTCCTTTACTGTAGTCAGGGCCAGTCCTTGTAACCAATCAGCCTGAGGGTCGATATATCCCACTGACATCCAAACAGCAACCAAGGCTCAGCTGCAACAGGAAAGTACACACGACCCACACAAGGGACACACCTGCAGCCCCTGGCTCAGGCGACCAGGGAAGACTGTGCCACTGGGGTCCACAGAACATCTACTACATAAGGCCACTCTGGTAAGACCTGGAGACTTTGTAGCCATACCTAATAGTTTAAGGGGCCTCTGGGACAACATCAAGCAATCCAACATTCGCATCATAGGGATACCAGAAGGAAAAGAAAGAGCAAGGAATTGAAAATCTATTTGAAGAAATAATAATGGAAAAATTCCCTAACCTGGCAAAAGAAATAGATATATAGCCCCAGGAAGCTCAAAGAGGCCCAAATAAGATAAACCCAGAGGCCCACACCAAGACACATCATCATTAAAATTCCAAAGGTTCAAGAGAAAGAGAGAATCTGAAAAACAGCCAGAGAGAAACAGTTGGTTACCTACAAGGGAGTTCCCATAAGACTGTCAGCTGATTTCTTAACAGAAATTTTTGTTTTGTTTATTCATTTATTAGGGTATTTCTGTAGATTCGACATATAAGTGAAATCATACGGTATTTGTCTTTCTCTGTCTGACTCCACTCGGCATAGTACCCCCTAGGTCCACTCATGTTATCGTAAATTGTAAGATTTCATTATTTTGTATTGCTGAGTAATATCACATTGTATGTACAATGTCTTTATCCATTTACCTTCTGATAAACATCTAGGTTTCTTCCATGTCTTGGCTATTATTAGTAAAGCTGAAATAAAGGTAGCAATGAATATCTCTTTTCAAAATAGTGTTTTTGTTTTCTTCAGATGAACACTCCAGTGGAACTGCTGAATCAAATGGCAGCTCTATTTTTAATCTTTTGAGGTTGTTGATTTATATATGTTCATAGACAATATGGGGAGTGGACGTGGTAGATGTGGAGAAGGGAGAAAGACAGTTAGGGGGTGAGGGTCAAAAGCTCCTTTTCGTACATGTTAAGTATCCGAAGTCTAGCTGTCATCATGTAGGCTGCAGTAACAGAATTATCAAGCAACAGGACACAATATTTAAAGCCTTAAGAGTAGGCAAGATCCCCCAGAGAGAATATAGTCAGAAGAAGGTGCGGGGCTATTCCCCGAGACCAACAGCATTTAGAAGGTGGGTTGAAAACGACAAGGCAGCAGAGGAGACTGAAGACTGGGCAGTGCATGGAGCGGCCCCAAACCTGACTTCTCTCCAAGGCCTGGCATGGTCCAGCCTCAGTGTCTTCACCCAGCCCTGCGCTCAGCGGCCCTGGCTGCACATGCACGGGAGTCGGCTCAAAATGGGACAACAAAGACTTTGTGTGTGAGCGTTGAGACTTCTCTTTCTGTTCCTTTCTCAGCGGAGCCAGCGCTCCTCCATTTCAATATGTCCCACCTCCTTCCTATTAGGAGGGAAAATAGGACTAGGGATGTCATTCAGAGAGCAGGGGAAAAGAGTAGCTCTGAGGTGATATCTCATTGTGGTTTTAATTTGCATTTCCCTGATGATTAGCAATGTTGGACATCTTTTCATACATCTATTGGTCGTCTATTGGTCCTCTTTGGTGAAATGTCTATTCAGGTCCACTTAGAAATTGATCTAGCAGGTACACCAAGCCATTGCTGTGCACATAAAAGGGCTGCGCATGTACACAGGGCTACGCCACCCAGAGAAAGTGCAGAACTAGCAAGGCGCTGTTGCATAGCCACCCAGGGCTGCTCCAGCAGGAAAAAGTGGAAAACTGGCAGGGCGCTGCAAAGCATTACGAGATGCAGCCCTCCCCGCCCCCCCGCCGCCCCCACCAGACAACTGACAAAACAATAGAGTGCACCATGTATACACTGTGTAGCCCTGCCCATATCAGAAGGGCAAGGAAGTGCACACACATCAGGATGCTCCTCCTCAAGTCTGTGCTGGCCATAGACAGCCAGAACAAGAGGAAGCTATTGCACACACATGAACACCAGACTGCCTGACTTGGAATCTGCTCCTTCTGGTCCGCGGGGGCCCTAGGCATTGTACAACCCCACCCTGACTCCACACAGCTTGCCAAAGCATCTGGCACACAGTCTACACAGAGGTAACTTCTATATAAGACCAGTTTTTCAAGATTTGGAGAGATAACTATTTCATGTAACTCATAGGACAAACAGAGAAAGTCAAACGAAATGGAGAGACAGAAGAATATACCCCCAAATTAAAGAACAAGAAAGAAGCCTGGATAAAAACTGTAGCGAGATGGAGATAAGTATTTTCCTGACATAGAATTCAAAGAAATGGTCATAAGAATATTCAGCCAACTTGAGAGCAGAATAGAAGAACTCAGAGAGAACATCAACAAATAGTTGGAAAATATAATAAAGAATCAATCAGAGATGAAGAATAAAATAACTGAAATGCATCATAGGGAATCAACAGAAGAGAACAAATTAGCGACCTGAAACACAGAATAGTAGATATCAGCCGATCAGAACAGCAAAATTTAAAAAATAATAAATTTTTAAAAAGAGGATAGTATAAGGGACCACCGGCACGACATAAAATATCTTGAACAAATGAGCCAATCAATAAATGGACAGAGGACCCAAACAGACTCTTCTCCCTAGAGGACATACACATGGCCAACAAAGATATGAAAAGATGCTCAACATCACTAGCTATTAGCGAAATGCATATACAAACCAAAATGAGGAACCATCTCACACCTGTTAGAATAGCTATAATCAACAGGACGAGTAATAATAAATGCTGGAGAGGATGCGGAGAAAAATGAACTCTCATACACTGCTGGTGGGACTGCAAATTGGTACAGCCACTGTGGAAAACAGTATGGAGGTTCCTCGAAAAACTAAGAAATGATCTACCATATGACCCTTCTGCTGGGTATTTACCCCAAAGACTTGAAAACCCATATCCGAAAAGATATTTGCACAGCGATGTTCATAGCAGCATTATTCACAGTGGCCAGGACATGGAGGCAACCGAAGTGTCCTACAATCGATGACTGGCTAATGTGGTACATGTATACAATGGAATATCACTGAGCCACAAGAAGAGATGAAATACTGCCATTTGCGACAACATGGATGGACCTTGAGATAATCATGCTAAGCAAAATAAGCCAGACTGAAAAAGTAGAAAATCACATGATATCACTTATATGTGGGATATAAACCTAAAAGCAACAAATGAACAGGACAAACAGAGACTCACGGACATGGACTATAGGCTAGTGGTTACAAGAGGGTAAGGAGTGGGGGAAGCGGGGAGGTAGAGGAGGAAAAAATTTAAATAATTTCTTTCATTTAAATAATTCTTTAAAAATAATAAATAGAATAAAAATAAATAAAAATAAAATTTTTACATGTACTTCTACACCTATACCACACATATATAAAATGTTCACATTTTATCCTCAAGGGGTTTCTTGATAAACATATAGAAATCACTTCATAATTAAAACTATATTATCAGTAATTGTTACATCTGACATTTAGCAAAAATATTAAGAAATTTAAAGTTTTACAGTACACAACAAATAAAAATGCCCTTGTTTTCAAAAAAATAATAATAAATAAAAAATAAAATAAGAGCAACAAATGAACAGGACAAACAAACAGAGACTCATAGACATGGAAAATAGACTAGTGGTTACCAGAGGGGAGGTGGTTGCGGGGAGGAGGGAGGTAGACGGGGTAAGTGGTCAAATATGTGGCGACTGAAAGAAATCCATGAGAGGTGAAGACACAGTGTGAATATATACACGCCTTACTGTTAAAGTGTACAGCTGAAACTTATTAGATTTCATTAACCAATGTCACCATAAAAAATAAATTAATTTAAAATAATTATTATATAAATTTAAAAAATAATAGTAAAATAAAATAGAATTAATGGAGAGCTGTCCCATGTTCATGGATCAGAACACTTTACATTGTTAAATTTTCAAACTCCCAAATTAATCTACAGATTCAATGTCATTCCTATCAGAATTCCAGCTGGCATTCCTAGGAAGAAATCGATGAAATGATTCTAAAATTTATGCAGAAAAGTGAAAGACATGGGGAAACCAAAACAGTACTAAAAAGGAGCAAATCTGGTGGGCTTACATGTTCCAATTTATTTATTTATTCATTTTCATTAAGTTTATTGGGGTAACATTGGACATGTTCCAATTTAAAAACTTAAAACTACAGTATACAAGATGGTGTGGTGCTGGCATGAAGATAGATATACATACCAATTGAACAGAATTAAGAGTCCAGATATGCTAAGCGAAATAAGTCAGAGAGAGAAAGGCAAATACCGTATAATTTCATTTATATGTGGAATCTAAAGAAAAAACAAAACAGAAACAAACTCATAGATACAGAGGACAAACTGAAGGCCGCCAGATGGGAGGGGAATTGGGGGCTGGGTGAAAAAGGGAAAAGGATTTAAGAAGCACGAATTGGTAGTTGGAAAATAGTCAGAGGAATGTGAAGTACATACGGCACAGGGAATATAGTCAATAGTATTGTAATCGTGTATGGTTCCACGTGAGTAGTGGACTAATTGAGGCTTCACTTCATAAATTATATAAATGTTTAACCTCTATGGTGTCCACCTGAAACTAATATAAAATAATATTGAATGTCAACTGCAATTGAAAAAGAAAAATCATGTTGTTTCTTGTGTTTACTGGCAAAATGTGTTTTTCTCAGCTTGCCCAATTCCAAAATCTCCTATAGCTCAGCAAAACAAATTATGTTTGCAATCATATATGACTTTTCAGCACACTGTATATTCAGAAAAACAGATGAATAGATTAGACTATACTTGTGAGTTTCTCCAAGCATAGCACTCCTAAACTGCTTTGTCTTTTTGACATTTGATTAAATGTTGGGGATCTCTTTCCATTTTGGCAGTAGAATGTCCCCATTCCTTGTCTCCCCTCCCATCCCCCACAGCCATCATTTATTCACTTTTACCATAGTTTCAGTAGCTCATCACAAAATCCACCCTTTAAACTCTTTTCCTTCGAATATTCCTTCTTAGGTTACTCCTGAGTGGTGAAAAGGAGAAAGTACCAGCAAAATACTTCGCTCTAGACATTGACTTAGTGGACCTTAATGAACAATATAACAAGTTTGCACATGTTTTAGTGTCACCTATACTTTTTTGCTTTTTGAAAGAGAAGAAATGGTGAAGAACATTAATTTGACCTTAAGTTTAAGGTATGCCACTCTCATAAATGACATAGGATATGTTATTTATTAATACCTAAGAAAGGCAGATATATTATTATGTCTTGCCAGAGGCTGTTATAAAATATTTTAAGGTTCCATCTTTAATTATAATTTCTGCCTGGTAGAAAAAAATTCCATATACTATGAAAAACTAGATTTCGCTGCTTATTTGTAGAATTACAAGTTATTTTTAAAGTTGTTAAATAAGATTTTGAGTACAAGAAACTTTTTTTTCATTTTGGTAACAGAAACTCCTTGATAATGATGACGTTTTGATCATAGCTCTTACAGAACTAATTTCTTCCTCCCTCATACATCCTAAACGCTTTGTTTATACTGTTGTACTGCTAATGTAAAGTTCACTGTAAATTAAAGTGTGGTTATATCTGTTTCCGCAGTCTGACCATAGAATTGGAATGCAGCTATAGTGTAGCAGGAAAGATCAGTGAAGCGGATATCAGAATACGTGGGTTACAGTATTTGATTTATTTGTTAGCAGGTATGTGAGTTTACAGTCTTAATGATTCCTGAATTATGACATGGGTTTTTGTGCTGCTACGAAGTATGAAATAGTTTGAGACGTGGATTGGAAAGTCAAAACATATGATCTGTACAGAATTTTAGTGAGTATGGAAAAGACATGATAGAATTCTTGAAGTGGAAACTTTTGGAGAAAAGGTCATAATAGAGCTTAATAAATTATTTAAAGTTCCTGGGACTCTGTTGTCTCATATACAAAATAGCTCTGATGTGTATGTCACAGGATTAAGGATTAACTGAGATATTATAAGTGTAAGAATGTGATTCAGTCTATATTAAATAGATGATGTAACTGTTTATTTAGGTTCCAATAGTCCCTATACCCGCTACTGAACTCTACAATCCCTCGACGCACCTCCAAAATTCAAACATCTTTCAAAAACCAGCCCAAAAGGCAGCACCCTACAAAGGCCACCCCAACAACTCAGTCAATATCGCCCTTTGTTTAACAGTACTGGGATTTTGGAATGAGAGGAAACCTCAAACTTGAAAATGAGGACTGGTATTTAGCAAGTTCATGACGTTGGACAGGCTCTTTATTCTCTGTTCATTCAGGTTTTCCATGTGTAAAATGTGGTGATCACAGCACATATTTTGTAGGGTTGTGAAGTATTAAATGAGAAATGTACACAGTCTCCTTAGGTGCGACAGTCCTGTGTGGTACATGGTAGGAATAGAGGTAGTAATAGAAAGTTTACTGTTCGGTAAAATGTTAATAAAAGTGCATTCCGGTGTGTGGCATCGCTGCGATGCTAAAGCATTTTAAACAGTCATACTAAACAAAATTAAGAAATTGGCATCTACCTTGAGATATTTGCAAGTTTCAGCCTCACTGTTATAGAATATATTTTCCCTACACCTGGCGGGGGCGGGGGCAACAACTGTCAGAATCAGCAGCTGGAGAGCGCACCTCGGTGCAGCCGTGGAGTTCAAGTGCAACTCCTGGCTCTATTAGAGCCGCGCAAGCGTACGGCGCTTTGCTCCTCTCGCTCGTGCCCGCGCCTCTAAACCCGCACTCCGTGCACCCCAACACGCAGGCGCATCTCCTCAAACGCTGTCCCTGCCATAGTCCCCTTTCTCTCCGTTTCGTTACCCCTCCTCTTCGAGCAGCCAGCAGGTTCGAACGGCTGTACGTGAGCGCGGCCATTGGCAGGGTCACGTGATGAGTATCCTGCTGCCCAACATGGCGGAGTTCGACACCATCTCGGAACTGGAGGAGGAGGAGGAGGAAGAGGAGGAAGAGGGGGCAACGTCGTCGTCATCACCATCATCGTCGGTATCGGGGCATGAGGACGATGAGGAAGGAGATGAGGACGGGGAGGGGGAGGAGGGCGTGCCGGCGCCTCTTCGCGTAGTGAGCGAGGAGCATCTGCGGCGATACGCCCCCGACCCTGTGTTGGTACGGGGCGCCGGCCACATCACCGTGTAAGCGAGAGGGGGGCGTAGGGTTTTAAACGCTGAAATTGGGTAATAGAGAAAGGAGTAGGTGATCGAGCGGGGCCGGTGGCATGGGGGAGGGCAGGCTGAAGAATACAGTTGCAAAAGGACACCTGGTCTAAATAGAAAAAAGCGAGAGGGACAGGTGTAAAGCAAGTGACGGTGCAAATTGCTGCACCGCCGCCAGGTAGACAGACAGTGAGGTGAAAGCTTTGGCAGCCCGGGGGACTGCAGTACCAGTGAGGCTCTCCTTCTCTGCGTGTGCTAGCAACATAGTCTTTCATCTGCAGCATGTACTAGAGGAGTCTTTCCTGCTAAATTACTGTCTAGTAGAACACGGTGACTGTTCTGATATGTGACACCTATACTTGGATTCTTCAAAGCAGAAACAAGGCGTATTTCGTGAATAGTAACCTAGAATACTCACCCACCCACATATTCATCCTTCCATTCTCCCTGTCCAGTCCTTACATGAATGAATGCACTTCTCCTTTCCATGTCGTGTCTTAATCACCCTCTCTTTGACATTCCCTAAATATCAAGACAGGAAAAGTACAAATGGCATTGCATTTCCAGTGAGGACTCTTAAATCTTATTTCCACTTTTTTTCCTTACCTGCCCTGTGGCTTTACTCAGATGACTTCCCATTTCTTTACTTTCATTTCTCTCTCTAAAATGACGAATTTCAGGTAAATGGTTTCTAAAGCCTTTCAGCCCTGAGATTATTTAAGATACCTCCAGGAGATCTTCTATGCCTTAACACTAAATATGCAAACGTTAAATATATATATGGAAAGCACCTCCCCAGAACCTAAAGATGATTTCTTGAAAATTGATAGTGACTTTTTTAAAAAATGAAATTTGGGTTAATATTTGAGAAAATTAAAGCGGGATAGACCTTACGCCATACAAATTACAAAATGCCACACTAATTACAAAGCGTAAGAAATTGTTACCGTTTCTCTGTGTCCTGAGGTGCACGTTCTCATTTTTATGTGCTTCGCTGTTAATACTTGGAAGTTCTTCCTCTTAACTATGCTGTCTTTTACTGCACTTGCAAAATAGAGCTATTTTTTCCTATTGACTTACTTTCTGTTGTCTGAAACTTTACCAGGTACCACCTTTAACATGTTCGGTATTTTAATTTTAATATGGTTTTGTGATCTTCGCATGAAACATATTAGGACATTTTTTGAAATTGTGCAAGTGTTTGAAGAAGTTTTAGACTCACTTTCTGGTTAGGAATTTTTAACATTTTTTCTTGTTCCAGATATTTCGTGCATAGCCTACAATGACCAGACGCCATCTTCTCGCTCTGTTTACTTCCATTCCTTTCATCGTGAGGAGGACATTTTGTGACTCTAACGATAAATCTGGCACCAAAGGTTACTTTCATGCAGAACAGAAAAATGTTTTTATTCCAGTCTGTATTTCATATTCCAACATTTCTCCCCCTCATTATTTTCTAAAATTCAGAGACCAGAGAAAGATCAAGGAAACGGAATTTAAGTTCCGTGAAACTTACTTATGGTCCGTTCCGCTCTTCACGCTACCATGGTAACGGACTTAAACAACCTATTTTCAATTAAAAGCAAAGCACTGATATTGCCACGCCCAGGCCATTGCGATAGGTGTAATATCCCTCTCAACTTAAAAATTCTGGAATTAGGAGTGTGAAATAATAATACCAACTTTTGGTATCAGTTGAAGCCAAAACCTAAAAAGCCGCAAACCAAAAATTGAACCACTAGTAAATTTATATAGTTTGGACAATCATTTAGTTGTATTATTCTACAGCCATGCCCACCTGAACAAGCCTGATCCTGTCCGATCTCAGAAACTAAACAGGGTCAGGCCCGTTAGTACTTGGATGGGACTCCACCTGGGAAGACCAGATGCTGTAGGCATAAAAAATAAATTAAAAAATAAGGGTTTGTAAGCTAACAAGGTCTTTGCAATCTGTGAGGTCAACCAAGGCTTGCCTCGCCTAAAAGAAAAAAAACCCAACAAACAAAATAGTTGTATTGTACATATTCTTTCACCTAGAAAGCACATTTGATGTCAGATGTCTGAGATTTTTAAAAAGGTTAAATGTTGAGGAGAAAGTTTTACTGGACCTTAGACTCTGGTCTTTCTATGGTAGTAAAACCATCCTTATAGCACGTAAAGTAACATCCTTGGGAAACAGTTAATCTAAATCTCTATATTCTCTATGCAGTCATTTATGCCATGGGGAATTTTGTTTCTTTTCAGTTTAAAATTTGAGAACTCAGAATATCTTAAACCCAATACTTTCCCTCACCACATTGCTATGCATTTCAGTTGCCCCATTTTTGACCTGGATACCATTCTCCTAATCTTCCAGGGTCAAGGATTTCAAATCCTTGAGTCATTTTAACTCTCGGTTCTCCTTGAATTGTCCTATGCTGGTCTCTCTCAGAATTATGTCGTCATATCTTTTGAGATGTCTATTACATTTTCATTTTCTCCATTTCTGCTGGCACCATTCTGGTTTGTGTTGCCATCATCACCTCTCCCCACTCTAATCCATCCTGCATGCTTGTGCCAAACTAATTTTCTTAAAACACAGTTTAATCATGTCACTTTCCTGCTGAAAAATCTGCATTGGATCTTAATTAGGTCTGAATTCCTGTGCTTTCTTCCTCCAGCCTCTGAGGTCAAGAAGTCTCTCCACTTGTCCAAAGCTCATCATTCCACTTGTGCCTTCCATACACTTCTCTTTCAGCCTTCACCCAGATCTTCCTCTATCAGGCAGCCAGTCTCTCTATAATATGACTCCTCTCTACCTCTCTACTGTCTCAGCTTGTAAACATAGTCAGAGTCTAATTCTTTAAAAACAAAATAAAACAAAAGCATTCCAAGGCCTACATTGTCCTTTAGCTACTGTCTAGTCTCCCTCCCTTCTCCAAATCTCTTAAGAGTAGCTACATTCGTTATATTTATTTCCTCTTCACCCCTCTGTAATTTGGATCCTGCCACCATGACCTGAGCTTGTTAAGACCCTCATGACCACTAGCTTGTTGCTCAATTAGTGAGCATCTTTTGTTCCCTATCTTTCTGGTTCCCATGGCCGCATATGGCTTCCTATTTCCTAGAGGCTTCTACTTCTAGGGGTCACAAACACAGAAGCCTTGAGAGGCAAGACAGGTCACAGAATGATGCAGCATGAGTAATGAAGAAATCTTGGTTGAACTGGAATGTATGTTTTACCTTAAGGTATTTAAATTCTGATTTAAATTTTTTTTTTCCAGCCAAACAAACCTAGGAATTCTTTGGCCACTTCAGTCTCCTGGTTCTCCTTGTATTTTTTCGGGCTATTCCTTAACTGCCTCATTCATACCTTTCCTCTCTTGCCCTTTGAATACCAGTGATCTCCAGGGTTTTGTCCTCAGCTTGTTGTTATTATTATTACCTACTCTTTCAAGAATGTGTCATCTTAACTCTCATGCTTTCAATTACCTGATGTTTCTCTAATGTGTATCTCTGTACCAGACTCTGCTCAGACTCTTTTCTGCTCTTCCTCACCTTCTGGACCACCGTTATTTTAAACTCAACATATTCAAAACAGAATTCAATCTCCCCCATACACATACCCTCACATCCCCATCCCAACCCCTCAAAAATTGCTCCTATTTTCTATAGTCTTCATCTTAGTTAAATGTACGCCCACCGATCCCATTATTCGTCCTTGGTTCCTCTTTCCTACTCACACTTCTCATAGCTAAGCAATAAGCAGGTATTAACAAATATGACCTAAACTTCTCTTTTCTTCCCTACCACCAATTCCTTGATTCAGGCCCCTTTCACCACACTCACTAGTAGTCTTGCCTTCACTCTTGTCACCTTGCCATCCATCCAGCCTGCTGCTGGATTGAGATGACACTTTCCCACTTAAGAGTATTTTGTAATTTTCCCTTCACCTGCAGGATAGGATCTAAACTCTATAATATGGCAGATAAAACTGGACCCTACTTATCTATCAGCCTAATCTCCTGACATTTACCCTTACTCCTTATATTTTCCTGTTCCTAAAATGCTGTTTCTTGTCTCTTTGCCTCTGCTCCAGATGGGGCCTTCATCTAGTATTCTACTACCCACTGCCCTCACCCCAGCTCCCACACATCACCAACTCCTGCAAGTCTTCTCAGCTCCCACTAAATTATAAGCCTCACTAGCAGGAACAATTTCTGCTTCCCTCTGAATCCTCAGTGCCTGCTGCAGTGCCTGCTCTGAAGTAGACAGTAAAAGTGAGTCAAATATTGGTTCACTTTAATGATACTCAGTGTGCCCACCACAGTGCATACTATATTATAGGCCCTCAACAAATACTAGTTAGTTGAATCATGGAGAGTACTTGTGTTTCTGAGCATAGATATATATGGATACAATAATATCACCAGTCCCGATGATGTGGGGTATGGCAGAGCCTTACCTCTTGAAAGCTTTAATAAGCAAACCCTTGTGTGTCAGAATACCCGTCTAATTATATCTTCTTGTTAGCTTTCTAGTTCCTTTAACAAGGTATTAATTTTTTAACATGCAATTAATTATAATTACATAAGAAATAGAATGACTTAACCACACTAATTGTAATTCCAGTTCTGAGATGATGATCATAAATGGATATTTGGGGATCTTTTTCCAAATTTCAAAAAAAAAAGTATGGGTAAATGAACTCCCACTGATTGGAGGTTCTAGGAACAGAAATGATTAAATGTCTTTTGGAAGTAAGTATTAAGTGTTTCAGAAATACTATTCATCTGAATGATATAACAGTATCTATTACTTTTCTTCTTGATATTTTTAGGATAAATATTTGGATCCAGTGTATTAGAAAATTGTATCTCATGAGATTTTTAATGAACATTATAACACTTCATATTTGTATGTATATATATTTATATACATGAATATATAAAGATATATTTATAGATATTAATGTATATATTCATATATAAATATGTATTTATAAATATTAACATATAAGTACATATTTATATACTAATATAGAAATATATGTTTATATATCTATGTATTAATATATAAATAAATCTATATATACATATATATAGCTTTATTTATTTATATATTTACCATTGATAGTACACCTGTATAGAAGTTAGTAAAGATGATAGGTGACTAATTCTCAAGCATTTATAAAATTTCTCATTAAAATTAAAACAAGTGAAGTTATTACATATAAAACTGAAAAAGATGGCCAAATTTGCCAGTGTATTTCTGCAAAACCTTGGAGAGCACTATAAATTTTAATATTTTTCAAATCATTGTAACTACCTGTTTTTAAGGAATTATAGTGATGAATTGTTAATTTGTATTTGTATAAGGTAAATAGTTTATAAGATTTTAGGCTTTGAGAATACTTAACTTATGGTAACACTTGCTGTTTTACAGTGTGGCAAGACATGAGTCTTTCCATATGAAAGTTTAAAAGAGATTTAACAATATATTTTTTAAAATCTCTTATTAAATATAGGGCATAGATTTTCCTTTTCCTTGGTATAGTAAAGTTCAGTGTACATGCTTCACAATCACTGTTACCGTTTAAGTGCCTAGTTTTCTGGTTAAATCATGTTTCCTGTCGGTAGAATTTTACTATGCTTCGATCTGTTAAACAACCTCAATATGAGAACTTTAATTTGTGCAGGGTTTTCAAAAGCTGATGTGTAACTATTTTCACAAGAATTAGGAGCTGTGAGGAGTATAGGGAGGAAGAGAAGAGGGAAGAGCCCCACATCCTCCCTAGCACCGATCCTAGATGAGCTTGTCTAACCTCTGTGGATGTATCAATGTATCATTCTTACCAGTTTGTTTATGAAGCAGAGCTGAGGTGTTTTCAGCAGCAGCCATTTCAACATCATTCTAGTGTTGAGCGAAATGTCGTGTGTATGGTTATTTGAGCTAAGCAGTCTTTTAGCCCAAATTATGAAAGTATATTGGATCTAGTTTGCCTGTCTTTATACATTTTGAAATAGATGTATATAAGCCATAAAGGACTCTTTTAAGAAGTAAAATGATACTTTCCTTACCATTTCTACTCTACTTTTTATATTTTAGAAAAAAGAATCCCTTTTTATATTAGAGTAGAAAATGAGTAATGTGAATATAGCAAGTATTTCTTGAGGACTTGAGCACTGTGAAGCATACAGAAAAACAAAGTACAAGCCTTGCTTTACAAAGCTAACAGGAAAATCACCTCTAAGATTATGGTGTGGAACAGCAAAGAATAAAAAAATATTTAGTAACTGTTAAATTGTATAGTACATACTAGAAGTGCCTGTGAGTGTTCAGAGTAAGGGGGAATCCATAAAGGTTTGACCATTCAAGCCGTTACAGCAGGGGTTGGAACTTGACTTGAGCCTCAAAGTCCGCATAAGATTTAAACAGGAGGGGAAACAATAGGACACATGAGCAAAGACAAGTGGCAACATGGTAGTGGCCCTCAAATGAAAGGAATCTTTATGGGAATGATTTCAAAGGAACAAATAACAGGACTTGGGACTGCCAGAATGTTAGCAACATACAAAAAAACGATACCAAAGTCTAGGTTAGGAGAGTCAACGTGCCATTGATAGAGATGAGTAATTGAATTTCAGTGAAAGATAACATTTTAATTGTAGACATGTTTGACTTGTGCTGTTGTTATTTTGTAGCAAGATAGTCAAATGGAAATGTTTAGCATGTTGGAAAATATAAAACTAGAGATATAAATTTGATGGTCATCAGCATAGGAGTAATTGTCAAAACTATTAAATATAGATGAACTGTTATACCTTCCTTAGAAAGAGAAGCACATGACTAAAAGTTAAATTTTGGGGAAAATGCAAGGAGAAGGTGAAAGAAGAGTGTTAGGAATGGTGTGACCAACAGTGTTACAAGCTGCAGAGTCAAGGGGGAAAGTTCTGAGAAGAGGACATTGAATTTATGAATAAGTAGGATAAAATGAAGTTGTTCTAAATAAATTTACTGAATAAGAGATTTATTTTCAGTAAAGTGACAGTCAAACAGTGGAAAGGACAATAGCAAAGCTAAGAATTTTTAAAATAATAAAAATATTCCATACATTTGGGGGATATGTCTCTCTATATCCTCCACATATTTGGTATCTAGTAAAATAACGGCAGCTGGGAAAAGTTCAAATGTCAGCAATATAATGGAAGGAGGAACATGTTATTAGCATAGCATCTGAAAGACACTTAGACAAGATATGGAATTGGAGCTCTACCTTCAAATGTATTATGTGTACTTTCTAAAATGAAGCCTGTATGTATTTCTTTGTTACACAATAAGAATTCACTCTTCTGGAATAATGAATTAAATTCTATCTTTTTGACTTGTGATAAAGTCACTATTTAGCTAAATATGATTTAAACGAAATACATTTCTTGCTCTATTAAATATTTGTCATTGATTGCTGAGTTAGTACGTAATTGCAAATATATACAAGAATGTCAGTCTCTCAAACAGCATATGAAAGTTGCCAAAAATTCACATGCAGGGGTATACTATCTTGTTTTTAAGTTTGGCTATACTCCTGTGCCTATGTAGGGATTTAAAGGAAATGTTATCATGAGAATGTTATTATGAGACTATTATGCCCTCATTGCATGTATGGACACCTGGAGAAGTAATGGAGTATTTTTTAATGAAGTGAAGTTCTTTTTGCAATTGCTAATTAATTTTCTCAACTATTTTAAAATATAAAATTTGTTGTTTTAAAATAATTTAAAACATTCAGGTGTAGTATTTTTATGCACAAATATGTGCCTTGCTACTAGCTGCTATTAGCATAAATAACACAAGGAGAATACGATAGTTCCACATAGAGTTTTAATAGGACATTAGATTCTTACCATGTCTTTAAAGTGATCCCAAGACCAAAAATCTATAAATCAATTGACTGAAACAGTACAGCAGGTTATTATTTAACTTTTTATTAAACATCTACTAGATTCCATTATGCTAGTCCTGGAAGATAATTAGGTAAGTAAACAGTAGTTTCTGTTCTCAAAAAGCATAAAATAGGCCAAAAAGAACTTACGGAGCATCATTTAAATTTTGATTCCCCCTTACTAGATATATAATTTTGGGCAAGTCATTTAAGTGATTACTTTTTGAAAAAATTTTTTCTGAGTGTCAGCTTTTTTTGTGTGTAAAACCTCTCTCTTGCTGGGTTATAAAGTCTAGATGTGCTTACCTAGTACAGTATCTGGCCCAGGGAAAGTTGGTAGTTCCTGGTAACTATTACTATTACTACCTACTTCAACAAGGCGTTCTCAGTAAATGTTAGTAGTGTCTTTTCTTTTTTGCCAATAACCCATCAATCACTAACATATTGTAGTAAGTATGATATATAATCTAACATATAGGAATTGACCTTTATTATAAGCCTTCTGAAATCCACAAGTAAATGAATGAAGGCTTATAAAATTCATTTTGACATACTAGTACAGATTTAAATCAACATACTTGAAGAGTCAGAGCTTTCAAAGTTGGGATCTATTTTCTCAAAATTGGTCGAATATATATATATGTAATATATATATGTGCCATGCATAGGGATCAACCTTTGAGTTTCTGAATAGTAATTGATCATAAGTTGTCAAATTATATCGTTCCAGAGGTTTTATTAATTTTTATTTGGAAAATTTTCATAAACGCACATACTACCCATCAACCAATTCCAACAGTTCTTAACTCAAATGGGGTTTAAAAGAAACATTTCAGTCAAAAACTATATTCTAGCTCTATATCAGTATTTCTCTAATTATTTTTAATCCATGTCATGGATCTAGTTAGAAGCCCACTTTTACATTTGTTCTTTAAGTTTCTTTTACTGTTAATTTGGATTAATAGTCATAAAATTATTATAGATGTCATAAAATTATTTTTAGGTCATGTTTTTAAAATCACAACAGCAAAAGAAAAATGCTTTGTAATTTCTTTTAAAAACTGGGAGAGAGTTAAATGTGCTGTGTAGAATATATTTTGTTCTTTGTTTTTAAGGTTTGGCTTGAGCAACAAGTTTGATACTGAATTTCCCTCAGTTCTAACAGGGAAGGTAAGTGAGAATTTGCTTTGAAGTTTTCAATTTTAAAATCATTATTTTATGGCTTACTCAGTGTTATGAAACCTAATAAGAAGCCAGGGCATTTGGAGCCTGTGTCCTTAGTGACTGAAATCTGTTGCCATGACTACTAGCCTATAACTGTTTTTTTTCATGGGCCATTTATGCCACCCATTATTTACTTAGTGGTTCAGTTTTCAGTTTTGCCTTTTTTTTTCTCAGCCCTCATAGCTATAATTGTTTTCATTTATTTAGTAATTTCCAGTGTTTTTAGAGTGAACAAAGTTATCATTGTTTAATTTTATATCCCTCTTTTTTAAAGTGTCCTGTGATCTGATTTGTTATATATCAAAAAAGTCAAGGTTTTGGTGTTAGACATTTTTCTGACTTTTAGATTGTTTGAACTTCTAAAATTGGACTCACTGCAATAAATTATTACATTTCTGTTCCCCGGTCCCTGTACATTCAGTACTACATTGTAATAATTGAGGTTCAGTAGTCAGACTTTCTAGGATTTGACACTTTGCAAGTACCTCTTACAAAAGCGATGTTCTGACTCCGGCAAAAGGTGATTTACACCTATTTTTCACTAGAGGAAACTGTAGATGAAGAAAGAGAAAAGCCATTGTGTTACAAAACACTCAGTTACCAACCATCACTTGGTGGTGGCTTAAGGTGTATTTATTTTCTCTTTCTTGGGATGATTTCTCTGGCAGGCCATGTTTCGTTTGTGTAGGTTATTTTGCATTAGTAAAAGGCTTCTCTGGTAACTGAGAGGAAGAAACAAAAAAATTTTGCAGGAATGGAATTCTACATAGCTTTCATGCCTCAGCTAAAATTGCAGAGCGCATTCAGGAAACCTGAGAAGCCGTTTTGACAAGCTCTGTGGCTCGGTATTTTGTGTTTGTTATGTGTTAATGCTTTAAACACAAATTAAAAGGTAATATTTTATGTTAAGTGCAGAAAATATTGTTTCCACCGTTTCAGCAAATTTAACTCCTCCTGTCATGATAGAAAATATCAAACAGGTGTATACACACAGATTCTGGTGAACAGAAAAGAAAAGAACCATGAAATTTTTTAAATTTTCATTTAATTATTAGTTTCAAGTATACAGTACATTGGTTGGACATTTATGTAGTTTGTAAAACGACTCCCTAAATTGCTCTTTCTCTCCTCTGGCCTCCACCTAGCCATCACATTACTGCTGATTGAGTTCCTTATGCCGAGCCCCCCATCCCCGTGACCCTCCATCAACTACTGATTTGTACTTCTTTAACTCTTCACCCCATTCCTCCAGCCCCTCATCGCCCTCCCCTGTGGCTGTCATCAGATTGTCCTCTATATTTGTGACCCTGTTTTTGATTAGTTTTTTCTTTTTGTTCCTTAGATTCCACATATAAGTGAAATAATATGGTATTTATCTTTCTGTCTGACTTATTTCATTCATTACACATACCCTCTAAGTCCATCCATGTCATTGCAAGTAGTAGGATTCCATTTTTTTAAATGGCTGAGTAATACCTCATTGTATATATGAACCATAACTTCTTTATCCAGTCGTCTGTTGAGGGGCATTTAGGAGCTTCCATATCTTGGCTCTTGTACATTGTGCTGCCATGAACTATAGGGTGCATAGATCTTTATGAATTATTGCTTTGGTTTTCTTTGAATAAATACCCAGAAGTACAATTGCTGGGTCAAAAGGTAGATCCATTTTTAATTTTTTGAGGAACCTCCAGACTGTTTTCCATAGCGGCTGTACCCATTTGCAATCCCACCAACAGTGCACTAGGGTTCCCTTTTCTGCACATCCTTGCTAACACTTGTTCTTTGATTTATTGATGATAACCATTCTGACAGGTGTCAGGTGATGTCTCATTGTGGTTTTAATTTGCATTTCTCTGATGATTAGTGACTTTGAGCATCTTTTCACATGCCTGTTGGCCATCCGTATTTACTCTTTGTAGAAATATCTATTTGAGTCTTCTTCACATTTATTAATTGGATTGTTTGTTTTTCGTTGTTGTTGAATTGTATGAGTTCTTTATATGTTTTGGATATTAACCCGTTATCAGATATATCATAGGCATATATCTTCTCCCATTTAATAGGTTGTCTTTTTGTTTCGTTGATGGTTTCCTTTGCTGTGCAGGAACTTATTAGTTTGACGTAATCCTTTCTGTTTATTTTCTCTTCTGTTTTCCTTGCTCAAGGGGACATGTCTGAAAAGAAAATACTAATAGCAATATCAGAGAGATTAATGCCTATTTTTTCTTCTAGAAGTTTTATGGTTTCAGGTCTTACATTTAAGTCTTTACTCCATTTCGAGTCTGTTCTTATATATGGTGTAAGAAGGTGGTCGTTTCATTTTTTTTTTTTGCATGTATCTGCCCTATTTTCCCAGCACCATTTATTAAAGAGACCGTCTTTATCCCATGGCATATTCTTACCTCCTTTGTCATATATTAAGTGAGCGTATAGATGGGGATTATTTCTGGGCCACCTGTCCTGTTGCATTGTTCCATGTATGTCTTTATGCCAGTACCGTGCTGTTTTGATTACTGTAACCTTGTAGTACAGTGTGACATCAGGTAGTGTGATCCTTCCAGCTTGTTCTTCTTTCTCAAGATTGCCGTGGCTATTCAGGGTCTTTTATGGCTCCATATAAATTTCAGGATTATTTGTTCTAGCTCTCTGAAAAATGCCACCACCATTTTGATAAAAAACGTATAGATAGGGAGCGTATAAAGGGATCACATTCAATCTGTAGATTGCTTTTAGTAGTATGAATGTTTTAACTGTGTTGATCCTTCCTACCCATGAGCAAGGTATGTGCTTCCATTTATTTGTATCATCTTCAGTTTCTTTTTTCAATGACATAATTTTCTGAAAACAGATCTTCTACCTTCTTGGTTAATTTGATTCCCAGGTATTTTATAGTTTTTGACGCAATCGTAAATGGGATTGTTTTCTTAATTTCTCTTTGTGAAAGTTCATAATTGGTGTATAAAAATGCCACTGACTTCTAAATATTTATTTGTAACCTGCTACTTTACTGAATTCATTGATCAATTCTAACAGTTTTTTGGTGGAATCTTTAGGGTTCTCTGAATCATAGAATTTTAGAAAAGAAATAAAAGCTTCTGACCCTTAGCTTGACACAATTAAATGGTGTTTAAATATTTGATAGTTGCCAGAGGGGAGGTGGTGGAAGGATGGTTGAAAAAGGCGAAGAAATGTAGTAAATAATAATGTGATAACTTTGCAATGTAGCAGATTGTTACTAGACTTAGTGTGGTGAGCATATTGTAAGATACAGAAATGTCGAATCACTCCGTTGTACACCTGAAACTAGTATAAAATCGTATGTCAACTATACTTATTTTTTCTAAATCTGAATTCTCATTTTTAGTAACTCAAGTATTTTAGTTTTCAACTTGTACATGTTAAGAGAGTACAAATCGAGACATATGTGTTAAATGTGTAAAGCATTGGTGAGGAAGAAGGAAAATTGCCACAGTTTAGAAATGTTTTGTTAATTCATTTCCAGAAGCATATAATGAAAGACAGATTTTATAACAAATGTTATGTGCCTAGCATATAAATTTTTAAACAAAAAGCAAGTTTTACTTTATGGTCTAATTCATTTCTGGCTTTAGCCTTACTCTTTTATGTGTTTTTTAAAGCCGTAATTGTACACTTTTAAATAAAAATTTAAATTAAAATTTTACTTTTTAAATAAACATTAAAATTCTATTTACAATCACTTAAATTTTTAAATGTACAGATTTAATAATCTTATGATATACATGAGTTTATATCAAAATTTGCCATGTTTTACACATGTGTTAGTGTTTCTGGATACACAATTTATAGTGAATTGATAGTAATGTTGTATTACAGATTTGAGTTAAATGCATATTTTCCTCATTTTAGCTTCTGTTTGGTTGTTCAGTGATTCACTAAGTAAACAAGTTGAATATCACTGTTTTAGAGGTAAATCTTAAGATAGCAATGTGGTACCTCATTTTTAAGAAGAGAATCTTTTTTTTGCAACAGAGAAAACACTTTATTCCTGCCTGACTTCCTTTTTCAAAGCATTCCACTCAGGAGGTTCTTTCTAAGGTATAATTTCCATTATCTGTGAGGTATATAAAATAAAGACTTTTATTCTCATTTGATAGATGGGAAACTAAAACTCAGAAAAATTAAATGAGTTTGCCTAGGATTTTTCATAGCTAATAAGTAACTAGAGTCCAGATCTTGATTTATTGTCTAATGTGCCTAGCCTGTTAGTGTTTACTTAGTTTCCATTATAAGCCATGATTCTCTTAATTTATTTTCTTATTTGACTCTGAAATTTAGTCATTTAATTGGAATTCTTTTTTACCTTCACAATTTCACAGCTATTGTTGGTTAACATAGTAGGAAGAAAATCAATCAAATTTATTGGTGAAGCAATTAACCTTATTGGGTGGAATGAATGAATCTAATAAAGCTAATATAATTAACATTTTATTCATGATGGTGCTGAATTCTGGTCATGTATCTAACATCTGCTAATAAATGTATGTTTCATAGTGTTAATTTTAAGACATGTCTTTTAAAAGACAAAAATAATAAATTGATTAGTATAATTTTTATTTGGAAAAGTTGCAAAACTCTATATTTTTGATACCAAACATGTTGATCGATTTTTATTTTACAGCAGCATCTTTTTCCTAAGAAGTTTGTAAGTTTTGCTTGCATAGCCAGATGCTGGACTTTTTCCCCCATAGAGTTTACAATCTGATGGCTTTCTAAATCAAAGGGAATAATTTTTGTGATTTAAAACTATAATTTCCCTGAAAGCGAACTATCTTTAGTGTACTTTTGAATTGTTTAACCTTCAGGCAGAATTTTCTGTACAAATCTAATTATGCCTGTCATGCTCTTGCCTTTGTACTGACTTTGTCATTGTTTATAGAAAAGTATAAGCAGCCACTTCCGGGAATAGGGGGAGTGATTAAAAATATTAAATTTATATAAGGGCCTTTCAACTCTCAAAATTTAATAGCAGTCACAAGCCCGTTTTATGCTGAATATTGAGACCAGTTTTTAAACACAGAGAGACTCATGAACATGGACTATACACTAGTGGTTATCAGAGGGTAGGGGGAAGGAGGGGAGGTAGCCAGGGTAAAGGGGGTCAAATATGTGGTGACAGAAAGAAATCTAACTACGGGTGGTAAACACACAATGCAGTATATGTAAATATACGCATTTGTATATGTATGTGTACATACGTATATGCATATATGTATAAATGCATATCACATACATGTATACATGTATATGTGTATACATGCATTTATACATATATGCATGTATACATGTATGTATGTGTATATATGTTTATATACATACATGTATATGTATGTATGTTTTACTGTTAAATAGTACACCTGGCACTGGATTTCATTAACCAACATCACCGTAATAAATATTAATTAATTAAAATTAAATAAGTTTTTGAACAAGACCAGCTTTTGAATGTAATCACTCCTCGCTGTCTTTTGTTAGTGTAGTTTTCCAGGGAGACAAGGTTCGAGAGTTACCTTTTTAAAAGTAATCCAGGAATATTGCCAAGGTCTAATTTTAATTACATTACCTCTGGCAGTTTCTAGATTGATATTGTTATGTCATGCTTCTAGTGTTACTCAACTTCTGTTCAAAGTAAGTGGAGGCTATAAACAATTTTGCCTTAATATTGAGAATATTTGGTAAAAAAAAACCCCTGCTCAATATGGGTATCCTTTACCACAAATTTTATTGTTGTCGTATTAGTGTTGGTAATTTCAGAAGATTGTTTTTGAACATCAGAATAAGTTCTATAAACATGAAATTGTATTATTTTGCTTTCAAATGCCAGCCAGGAGTATGTAATATATATTTATAGGAGAAGCTAATGAAGAAATATATTTAGACATGTGTAATTCCTTATCATATTCGTAGTAAGACACACATTTTCTTCAGGTTTAGAGATCAATAGTGGCCAGCTGCCCGCAAACTGTTAAAGATTATGCGCTTGTTGCAGGTGGCCCCGGAAGAATTTAAGACCAGCATCGGCCGCGTGAACGCGTGCTTGAGAAAGGCTCTCCCAGTCAATGTGAAGTGGCTGCTGTGTGGCTGTCTCTGCTGCTGCTGCACGCTGGGCTGCAGCCTGTGGCCTGTTATCTGTCTTAACAAAAGAGTGAGTAATGATTTTTATTGTATAACAACAATAAGAGCTGATATTTGTTAAATTCTTGCTATGTACCAAGTTCGTTGTATAATTTCATTCTCATAACAGTGCAATCCTCATTCTAGAGATTAAATCATCTGTCCAACTTTTATCGATACTTTGTCACTTATCGTAGATTCCCATCATTTTAAAGAAGTGCGGTGTTAGTGGAGTACTTAAAGAAACATAAATGTACCTGGGCTACTTATTCTTTTAACAAAACCTGAAGCAGTGATTTAAAGCATTTCCAAGCTACAGGTATATGGGAGAGCTTGATCTGATTTGAAG
Organism: Rousettus leschenaultii; assembly: GCA_015472975.1. NCBI lineage: Eukaryota > Metazoa > Chordata > Mammalia > Chiroptera > Pteropodidae > Rousettus > Rousettus leschenaultii. Next base: position 5,586 of record BNJM01001045.1, on the reverse strand, counting down.
AAAGGCTGAAGTGAGAGTGACTTGCAAAGTTGGCGTGGGGTGGGAATCCTGCTTAGTTTTGGACATGAAACAACATTCCAACATGACATAGCTAGTTAATGAATTTAAGACTATGATCTTAATCTCATCTTTTTAAAAATTTATTTTACTCTTCAGATGTGTTTTCCCCAGTGTGAAGATATCTTTAAACTTTTTAATTGATGCCAATGAGGAAATTTAATGTATTTTACCTAAATTTCTTTTTCCTGTACTACACTGATGATTTCATTTCAACTTTTAAATAATAGTTAAACTACTGAACCATATTCAAAATCACAGCACCTTGTGTAGGTATAATTAGTGGTGCAGTGATTTCATGAAGGCCAAAAATATTCCCAAGAAGTACTTAATATGTTTTTCTTTCTATCTTTTCTCTTGTCCTCCTTAATGTCTGCTTCAAAAAGACAAATAATGAAATACCGCCATTCCTATAGCTTTTTGAATGGAAAAGTTAAACATTTTGTTGATTCCCTTGGTAACTGTTAGTAGCTTAGAGCTTTACTTTCAATAGGGCTTAGTTTATTGTTTGTCATAGAATGCACAGTGTTCTCAAATGGCTTTCTATAAGTTAAAAAATAATAATTTCTTTCCCAAATTTTCACGTTTGTCTTTTAGAAGTTACAAATCTATAACTCCTATCTATCCCCATTATTTTTAAAGCCTCAATGTGCATTAATTCTGATTTAGATTTTCATCATACAAATACAGCCAATTTCAATTACTTAAGAATGGATTTTTTCATTTGAATGTTATCCAGGGTCTAACATTTTTTCTGATGAACTGTTTACTCTTGGCATATTTATTAACACCTGCACCACAGAGTCTGTAATAGAGAGAAGCAATAGGCCTTTAAGGTGAGATTTTATGCTTGTCTGGCTGTGTTTGCTATTTGTTGGAGGCTAAAGTTTCCCCCGTGTCCTTGTTTTTTCTGCCTATTTTCTTTGGATTTTCCTAGAGACTTGTTAGATACCATCTTTCAGTTGCATTCCTGTGTTATAACGTAGAAGCCTTATTGATACAGTGGTAAGGTTTGGGGGCACCAAGACTGTTCTATAGTATTGTGATGTGGCCTAAGCGTTTTAGTGAGCCTGTGCTCCTGGGCTCTCCATCAAGAAGCACTTCTCAGTTTTCTTTCGTTTTGTTTTCCCCTTTAGGTGGGACAAGAAGGCTAGGGAGTGCTGGAGTTGTGTATTTCCCTTCCCCAAGATTTGTTAGGCTCTGGTAAAAACCTCGATAGGTTGGGCTCTGGTACAGTGGTTTCTCTTGAGTGTAGGCTTTGTTATGAACAGAATGTTCTGGGCATATTTGGAAGTGTTTGCTTTTCCCCTACTGCTGGAAGGATTAGAGGATTTTTCTCCATCTGCGGTGAGAACCTGATAGGGCTCCATGTAATAAAACTCATAAAGATGTGGATGTCTCCTGCAAGACCAGGCCCCCTCACAACTTTTAACTCTGAAACTTATCGCCATTGAATTTCCAACAATTCATCAATTAATGTTCAAGTTCTGCTACCCTATTCTTGGTTCTCACAATTTCTCTCTCCTGCATTTCTACTCTGGTAAATTGTGCTTCTTTGTGTTCATCTGTCTGCCTTTTCAATTTGGGAGGCGATGATGTGTCCTGTGACCTCACTTCTCTGACATATCTAAGAGGAGTTGTTGCTTTTCAGTTTCAGAGTTTTTTCCTTGTTGTGCAGGTAGGAGAGGCAATTTTCAAGCTCCTTACATACCTGAATGGACCTCCTTCATTTTTAAGTTAATTTGATGCATATGGGGTTGTTTGCTAACAGTATTTTTCATCGCTTTCAATTTGTTGTTCCACTGTCATCTGCCTTATGTCGTTTCACAAGTCAGCCATTAATCTTATTGTAAATTCTTTGTAAGTGATGAATCATTTTTCATCTTTCTGTTTTCAAGATTTTCTATTTTTCCATGGCTTTCTATTTGTATTGTGACGTCTCTACTACAAACCTCCTTGAGTTTATCCTACTTAGAGTCTCTCGAGCTTCTTGGATGTGTAAATAAATATGTTTCATTAAATTGGGGAAGTTTTCAGCTATCATTTCATTGAATTTTTCTTCCATTTTACTCTTGCTCATGTCTTTTTCCAGTACTCTCAATATAGATGCATTGGTATACTTAATGATGTCTAACGTTTCTCTGAGACTGTGTTTAGTTTTCATCGTTGTGTTTTCTTTGTGCTCTTGATATTTTGTAATATCTTTTGATCTATCTTCAAGTTCATTGATTATTCTTCCACTTCAAATGTACTTTTGTGCCTTTATACTGATTTTTTCCGTTATCATACTCCTCAACTCCAGAATTTCATTTGGTTCTTTTTAATTCTATCTCCTCGTACATATTCTCTAGTTAATGAGACATTGGCATCATAATTTCCTTCAATTCTTTTTTACTTCTGAATTCCTTTTTTTGTGCATGTGTCCTCCTTGCTGTGCGCATTTAAAGTTACTTCTAATCCATCTTTGCTTCGTTTCCAGCCTCCTATACCTCCATAAGAAGATTCAGCAGTCGGCCTTTAATTTTTTGAGTTTATTCCTTTCCTTTCAGTGTGGGATCATCTATCATGCAGAAACTCCATATATTTTTGGTCAGCTGATGACATTCTTTCTGGATTTCTAGTATGCACTGGATTTTTTGAAAAGTTTCTATTGTGGTAAAATACACATAACATAAAATTTAGCATTTTAAACATCTTTAAGTGTACTATTCAGTTGCATTAATTATATTCACAGTGTTGTGTAACCATTACCACTATCTATTTCCAAATCTTTTCCATTACCCCAACAGAAACGTTTTAGCCATCATAAGTAATAACTCCTTGTTTCCCCTCCTCTCAGACTCTGGTAACTTCTAATCTATTTTCTGTCTCTACACATTTACCTATCCTAGATATCTCATGTAAGTAGAATAATTCCATATTTTTCCTGGCATTATTTCACTTGGCTTATTTCTCTTAGCATAATGTCTTCAAAGTTCATCTATATCATAGCATGTTTCAGAACTTTATTCCTTTTTATGTCTAAATAGCAGTCCATTCTATGTATATACAATATTTTGTTTCTCCACTCATCTGTTGATGGACATCTGAATTCTTTCTACCTTTAAGTTATTATAAATAAAACTGCATTCACCATTGCCATACAAGCATCTATTCAAGTCCTTGCTTACGATTCCATTGGGAATATACCTAGAAATAGAATTTCGGAATCATATGATAATTGTCTAGCTTTTTGAGGAGCCACAAAACCATTTTCCATCAGAGCAGTACCATTTTACATTCCCATAAGCAATGTACAAGGATTCCAGTTTGTCCAGATCCTCATCAGCATTCATTATTTTTCATTTTATTAATAATAGCCACCATAATGGGTGTGAAGTGGTATCTCATTGTGGTTTTGATTTACATTTCCCTAATGGCTAGTGATGTTAAGCATTTTGACATTTGCTTATTGGTCATTTGTATATCAGGCACTTTGCCCATTTTGTAACTAGATTGTTTATTATTGAGTTGTGGGAGTCTGTATATTCTTGTTATTAATCCTTTATGAGACATATGAATTGCAGATATTTTCTCCGATTCTGTAGATTGTCTTTTCACTCTCTTCATAGTGTCATTTGATGCATACAAGTTGTTAATTTTGATGAAGTCTAATTAAACTATTTTCCCCTTTTTTGCCTCTGCTTTTGGTACCATATTCAAGAAATTATTGAAAAACCTAATGTCGTGAAGATGGTCTCCTATGTTTTCTTCTAAGGCTTTTATAGTTTTTGCTCTTATGTTTAGTTCTTTGACCCATTTTGAGTCAATTTTTGTATACGCTGTAAGTTTAAAATCCAACCTAATTCTTTTATAGATGGTTATCGAGTATCCTTACAGCATTTGTTGAAATGACTGTCCATTTCCTCTGTTGAATGGTTGGCACTCTTGTTGAAAATCAGTTGACCGTATCTTCGATAGTTTACTTCTGGGCTCTCTATTCTGTTCCAGTGGTCTATATGTCTATCTTTATGCCAGTAGCGTATTTTTTTTTTTGGTTACTGGTGCTTTGTAGTAGGCTTAGAAATCAGGAATGTAAAAAAATAAGAAAATTTGTTCATTTTCAAGATTGTTTTGGCTAATAGGGGTCTCTTGATATTCCATATGAGTTTTAGGATTGGTTTTTCTATTTCTATTGGATAATATTGTCATTTTAACAATATTAAGTCTTCTAATCTATGATATCAGGATGTCTTTGCATTTTGGTCTTTAATTTCTTTCGGCAATATTTTATAGTTTTCTGTGTACCAATCTTTCACCTCCTTGCTTAACTTTATTAAGTACGTTATTCTTTTTGATGCTATCGTAAATATAATTATTTCCTTAATTTCTTTTTCGAATTGTTCACTGTTCTTTAGAAATACACCTGAATTTTGCATGTTGATTTTGTATCCTGAAACATTGCTGAATTTGTTAGCTCTGACAGACTTTTTGAAGATTCTTTAGGGTTTTCCACACATAAGATAATTTCACCTGTAAACAGAAATGATTTTGCTTCTTTCTTTCTGATTTGAATGCCGTGTACTTCTTTTCTTGCCTTACTGCTCTGTCTAGCGTTTCCAGTAACACATTGAATAGAAGTGGCAAAGGCGACCATCGTCTTCTTCCTGTCTTAAAGAAAAAGCTTTCAGCCTTTCACAATTAAGTATGACATTAAGTCTGTGGATTTGTTTTTAGCTCAGACACAGGGAAGGTAGTATCTGCTAATATTCACCATTTGTCAAATCTACCCAGGATACATCTGCCCTAGGAAGCTGGGAAGATAGAAACTGCCACTCAAATGTCAAGCGAAGTGTATGAGCTCTGACACAACACAGGTGTGTGTCAGAAAAGGGAACCGCACTCTTCACCAGCTGTCCTGACAGCTTTGCAGAAGTTGGGGGTAGAGAAGTGGGTGCAGCCTTGCTGTTACCACCCACTTAATATAGACCTTCTACAACACAGAGCTGTGGAAAATGGGATCTGCCTATTTTGACCATCTGACAAAACTACCCAGAAGAGTTATTTGAATCCAGGGAGTGGGAAGATGGGGAGAATACCTCCCGCTTAGATCCCAAGTATGCTACACAGTTCTTTCAAGGGTAGAGTAGTAGAGATATGGGTATACTGCCTAGCTCTAATGCCAAGGTCTCCCATTGTGCTTACCTATTTTCTATAGAGTCCATTGATCTGTTCTCGATCTGTTGTACGCTCTTTGAGAAATCTCAAGAATATTTGACTAACTGTCCTTGCTACTGTTGTAGCCACCAGTCCCCGAAAGACACACGGACCACGAGAACTCAGTGAGCGAGTTATAGGAAACACTATTTATTCGGCCAGCTGGGTCTGCCAGGGGTACGCAGACCCCAAGTTAGGCAGCCCCGAAATGTAGAGGTACAGGGTTTTTAAGCCCAAAATCCCGTTCTTCATTCCGTCTCAACACAAAGGGCTATCTTTCTTCTATTCCCTAGCTGTCAACTCACAGGTCAGGTGCGTAAGCGGGCGTACAGA
>BNJM01001021.1:2624-16742 GCA_015472975.1 Rousettus leschenaultii | reverse complement strand
AGTTGAAGCTTCCCTACAAATGCCCACGCCACGGGGTAGCCTGTGCTTTTCTCGCAAATGAGACCATTTCGCAGAAAGCTCCAATTGCGGCTTGAAACTGATGGAAGAAAAGCGTGTTTCCCCTATCCTCCATGTATATATGACATATATCTGTAGATATATCTATCTATAGATGTAGGTATAGATATATCTTTATATATGTGCAAATATATGTATGAAAGTCCCGCATATATGGAGGATTTAAGAAAATGTGGCTCTGTTGTGCCCAGACTTTGTAAAATACAGGCCTCTCAACTCTCACTGTGGTGTCACAGCTCGCCGTTTTGCTCCTTTTGTACTCAGTTGTCATGGAAACCTGAACCTCAGGGAGGTGAGCACACAGGTGAGAAGGGACCGAATCCGAAGGCCGACCCAAGCTGTCTGAAATCTGCCAAAGACGACCTCCTTCCACCACTTGGGGTCGCCACCCTGCGTTTTTCTCCGCAAGGAAGATGCTGTTGGTACGATGAATTGGTGTGCCAGGCATGCCTGGACATGCCCGCTCTGGCGGCCCTGAACCCCTCCTGAGGATACAGATAGCTGGTTGACATGCTTTGGACTCCAAGGCTCCCTAGGCGATGCCGAGAGCGTCTCATGGTACTAGAGACACCGACCCCAGGTGACTGAAGCTTCCATACATATACTCAGGACTCGGGGTAGCCTGTGCTTTTCTCGTAAATGAGACCATTTCGCAGAAAGCTCCAATTACGGCTTGAAACTGATGGCAGAAAAGCGTGTTTGCCCTATCCTCCATGTATATATGACATATATCTGTAGATATATCTATCTATAGATGTAGGTATAGATATATCTATAAATATGTGCAAATATATGTATGAAATTCCCGCATATATGGAGGATTTAAGAAAATGTGGCTCTGTTTTGCCCAGACTTTGTAAAATAAAGACCTCTCAACTATCATTGTGGTTTCACAGCTCGCCATTGTGCTCCTTTTGTAGGCAGTTGTCATGGAAACCAAACTACACGGAGGTGAGCACACAGGTGAGAAGGGACCGAATCCGAAGGCAGACCTAAGCTGTCTGAAATCTGCCAAAGACGACATCCTTCCACCAATTGGTGGCGCCACTCTGCGTTTTTCTCGACAAGGAAGATGCTGTTGGTACGATGAATTGGTGTGCTCGGCATGCCTGGACAAGCCCGCTGTGGCTGGCCCTGAACCCACCGTGAGGATACAGATAGCTGGGTGACATGCTTTGGACTCCAAGGAGCCCTAGGCGATGGCGAGAGTGTCTAAAGCTACTACAGACACCGACCCCAGGTTATTGACGCATCCCAACAAATGCCCACGCCACGGGGTAGCCTGTGTTTTTCTCGCAAATGACACCTTTTTCCAGAAAGCTCCAATTACGGCTTGAAACTGATGGCAGAAAAGCGTGTTTCGCCTATCCTCCATGTATATATGACATATATCTGTAGATATATCTATCTTTAGATGTAGGTATAGATATATCTATATATATCTGCAAATATATGTATGAAATTCCCGCATATATGGAGGATTTAAGAAAATGTGGCTCTGTTGTGCCCAGACTTTGTAAAATACAGACCTCTCAACTATCATTGTGGTTTCACAGCTCGCCTTTGTGCTCCTTTTGTAGGCAGTTGTCATGGAAACCTGAACTACACGGAGGTGAGCACACAGGTGAGAAGGGACCGAATCCGAAGGCAGACCTAAGCTGTCTGAAATCTGCCAAAGACGACATCCTTCCACCACTTGGTGGCGCCACTCTGCGTTTTTCTCGACAAGGAAGATGCTGTTGGTACGATGAATTGGTGTGCCAGGCATGCCTGGACAAGCCCGCTGTGGCTGGCCCTGAACCCCCCGTGAGGATACAGATAGCTGGGTGACATGCTTTGGACTCCAAGGAGCCCTAGGCGATGGCGATAGTGTCTAAAGCTACTACAGACACCGACCCCAGGTTATTGAAGCATCCCAACAAATGCCCACGCCACGGGGTAGCCTGTGTTTTTCTCGCAAATAACATCTTTTTCCAGAAAGCTCCAATTACGGCTTGAAACTGATGGCAGAAAAGCGTGTTTCCCCTATCCTCCTTGTATATATGACATATATCTGTAGATATATCTATCTATAGATGTAGGTATAAATATATCTATATATATGTGCAAATATATGTATGAAATTCCCGTGTATATTGAAGATTTAAAAAAATGTGGCTCTTTTTGCCCAGACTTTGTAAAATACAGACCTCTAACTATCACTGTGGTGTCACAGCTCGCCATTGTGCTCCTTTTGTAGGCAGTTGTCATGGAAATCTGAACTTCACGGAGGTGAGCACACAGGTGAGAAGGGACCGAATCCGAAGGCAGAGCCAAGCTGTCTGAAATCTGCCAAAGACGAACTCTTTCCACCACTTGGTGGTGCCACTCTGCGTTTTCCTCGACAAGGAAGATGCTGTTGGTACGATGAATTGGTGTGCCAGGCATGCCTGGGCATGTCCGCTGTGGCTGGCCTTGAAGCCCCCGTGAGGATACAGATAGCAGGGTGACATGCTTTGGACTCCAAGGAGCCCTAGGCGATGGCAAGAGCGTTTCAAGGTACAAGATACCCGACACCAGAAGTTGAAGCTTCCCTACAAATGCGCATGCCACGGGGTAGCCTGTGCTTTTCTCGCAAATGAGACCATTTCGCAGAAAGCTCCAATTGCGGCTTGAAACTGATGGCAGAAAAGCGTGTTTCCCCTATCCTCCATGTATATATGACATATATCTGTAGATATATCTATCTGTAGATGTAGGTATAGATATATCTATATATATGTGCAAATATATGTATGAAATTCCCGTGTATATGGAAGATAAGAAAATGTGGCTCTGTTGTGCCCAGACTTTGTAATATACAGACCTCTCAACTCTCACTGTGGTGTCACCGCTCGCCATTGTGGTCCTTTTGAACGCATTTGTCGGCGAAACCTGAACCTCACTGAGGTGAGCACACAGGTGAGAAGGGACCGAATCCGAAGGCAGAGCCAAGCTGTCTGAAATCTGCCAAAGACGACCTCCTTCCACCACTTGGCGGCGCCACTCCGCGTTTTCCTCGACAAGGAAGATGCTGTTGGTACGATGAATTGGTGTGCCAGGCATGCCTGGGCATGCCCGCTGTGGCTGGCCCTGAAACCCCCGTGAGGATACAGATAGCAGGGTGACATGCTTTGGACTCCAAAGAGCCCTAGGCGATGGCGATAGCGTCTCAAGGTACTAGAGACGCCGACCCAGAAGTTGAAGCTTCCCTACAAATGCCCACGCCATGGGGTAGCCTGTGCTTTTCTCGCAAATGAGACCATTTCGCAGAAAGCTCCAATTGCGGCTTGAAACTGATGGCAGAAAAGCGTGTTTCCCCTATCCTCCATGTATATATGACATATATCTGTAGATATATCTATCTATAGATGTAGGTATAGAAATATCTATATATATGTGCAAATATATGTATGAAATTTCCGCATATATGGAGGATTTAAGAAAATGTGGCTCTGTTCTGCCCAGACTTTGTAAAATACAGACCTCTCAACAATCACTGTGGTGTCACAGCTCGCCATTGTGCTCCTTTTGTAGGCAGTTGTCATGGAAACCTGAATTTCAAGGAGGTGACCACACAGGTGAGAAGGGACCGAATCCGAAGGCAGAACCAAGCTGTCTGAAATCTGTCAAAGACGACCTCCTTCCACCACTTGGTGGCGCCACTCTGCGTTTTCCTCGACAAGGAAGATGCTGTTGGTACGATGAATTGGTGTGCCAGGCATGCCTGGGCATACCCGCTGTGGCTGGCCCTGACCCCCCCTTGAGGATACAGATAGCACGGTCACATGGTTTGAACTCCAAGGAGACCGAGGCGATGGCGAGAACGTCTCAAGGTACTTGAGACGCCCACCCCAGAAGTTGAAGCTTCCCTACATATACTAAGGCCACGGGGCCGCCTGTGCTTTTCTCGCAAATGAGATCATTTCGCAGAAAGCTCCTATTGCGGCTTCAAACTGATGGCAGAAAAGCATGTTTCCCCTATCCTCCATGTATATATGACATATATCTGTAGATATATCTATCTATAGATGTAGGTATAGATATATCTATATATATGTGCAAATATATGTATGAAATTCCCGTGTATATGGAAGATTTAAGAAAATGTGGCTCTGTTGTGCCCAGACTTTGTAAAATACAGACCTCTCAACTCTCACTGTGGTGTCACAGCCCGCCATTGTGGTCCTTTTGTACGCATTCGTCATGGAAACCTGAACCTCACGGAGGTGAGCACACAGGTGAGAAGGGACCGAATCCGAAAGCATAAGCAAGCTGTCTGAAATCTGCCAAAGATGACCTCTTTCCACCACTTGGTGGCGCCACTCTTCGTTTTCCTCGAAAAGGTAGATGCTGTTGGTACGATGAATTGGTGTGCCAGGCATGCCTGGGCATGCCCGCTGTGGCTGGCCCTGAAACCCCCGTGAGGATACAGATAGCAGGGTGACATGCTTTGGACTCCAAGGAGCCCTAGGCGATGGCGAGAGCGTCTCAAGATACTAGATACGCCGACCCCAGAAGTTGAAGCTTCCCTACATATACTCAGGCAACGGGGTAGCCTGTGCTTTTCTCGCAAATGAGACGATTTCGCAGAAAGCTCCCATAGCGGCTTGAAACTGCAGGCAGAAAAGCGTGTTTCCCCTATCCTCCATGTATATATGACATATATCTGTAGATATATCTATCTATAGATGTAGGTATAGATATATCTATATATATGTGCAAATATATGTATGAAATTCCCGTGTATATGGAAGATTTAAGAAAATGTGGCTCTGTTCTGCCCAGACTTTGTAAAATACAGACCTCTCAACTCTCACTGTGGTGTCACAACTCGCCATTGTGCTCCTTTTGTAGGCAGTTGTCATGGAAACCTGAAGTTCACGGAGGTGACCACACAGGTGAGAAGGGACCCAATCCGAAGGCAGACCCAAGCTGTCTGAAATCTGCCAAAGACGACCTCCTTCCAACACTTGGCGGCGCCACTCTGCGTTTTCCTCTACAAGGAAGATGCTGTTGGTACGATGAATTGGTGTGCCAGGCATGCCCGGGCATGCCCGCTGTGGCTGGCCTTGAAACCCACGTGAGGATACAGATAGCATGGTGACATGCTTTGGACTCCAAGTAACCCTAGGCGATGGCGAGAGCGTCTCAAGATACTAGATACGCCGACCCCAGAAGTTGAAGCTTCCATACATATACTCAGGCAACGGGGTAGCCTGTGCTTTTCTCGCAAATGAGACGATTTCGCAGAAAGCTCCCATAGCGGCTTGAAACTGCAGGCAGAAAAGCGTGTTTCCCCTATCCTCCATGTATATATGACATATATCTGTAGATATGTCTATCTATAGATGTAGGTATAGATATATCTATATATATGTGCAAATATATGTATGAAATTCCCGCATATATCTAGGATTTAAGAAAATGTGTCTCTGTTGTACCCAGACTTTGTAAAATACAGACCTCTCAACTCTCACTGTGGTGTCACAGCTCGCCATTGTGCTCCTTTTGTAGGCAGTTGTCATGGAAACCTGAACTACACGGAGGTGACCACACAGGTGAGAAGGGACCGAATCCGAAGGCAGACCTAAGCTGTCTGAAATCTGCCAAAGACGACCTCCTTCCACCACTTGGTGGCGCCACTCTGCGTTTTCCTCGACAAGGATGATGCTGTTGGTACGATGAATTGGTGTGCCAGGCATGCCTGGACAAGCCCGCTGTGGCTGGCCCTGAACCCCCCGTGAGGATACAGATAGCTGGGTGACATGCTTTGGACTCCAAGGAGCCCTAGGCGATGGCGAGAGTGTCTAAAGGTACTACAGACATGACCCCAGGTGATTGAAGCTTCCCAACAAATGCCCACGCCACGGGGTAGCCTGTGCTTTTCTCGCAAATGACACCATTTTCCAGACAGCTCCAATTACGGCTTGAAACTGATGGCAGAAAAGCGTGTTTCCCCTATCCTCCATGTATATATGACATATATCTGTAGATATATCTATATATAGATGAAGGTATAGATATATCTATTTATATGTGCAAATATATTTATGAAATACCCGTATATATGGAAGATTTAAGAAAATGTGGCTCTGTTCTGCCCAGACTTTGTAAAATACAGACCTCTCAACTCTCACTGTGGTGTCACAGCTCGCCATTGTTTTCCTTTTGTAGGCAGTTGTCATGGAAACCTGAACTTCACGGAGGTGACCACACAGGTGAGAAGGGACGGAATCCGAAGGCAGACCCAAGCTGTCTGAAATCTGCCAAAGACGACCTCCTTCCACCACTTGGCGGCGCCACTCTGCGTTTTCCTCGACAAGGAAGATGCTGTTGGTACGATGAATTGGTGTGCCAGGCATGCCTGGGCATGCCCGCTGTGGCTGGCCCTGAAATCCCCGTGAGGATACAGATAGCAGGGTGACATGCTTTGGACTCCAAGGAGCACTAGGCGATGGCGAGAGCGTCTCAAGGTACTAGAGACGCCGACACCAGAAGTTGAAGCTTCCCTACATATACTCAGGCAACGGGGTAGCCTGTGCTTTTCTAGCAAATGAGACCATTTCGCAGAAAACTCCAATTGCAGCTTGAAACTGATGGCAGAAAAGCGTGTTTCCCCTATCCTCCATGTATATATGACATATATCTGTAGATATATCTATCTATAGATGTAGGTATAGATATATCTATATATATGTGTAAATATATGTATGAAATTCCCGCATATATGGAGGATTTAAGAATATGTGGCTCTGTTGTGCCCAGACTTTGTAAAATACAGACTTCTCAACTATCACTGTGGTGTCACAGCTCGCCATTGTGCTCCTTTTGTAGGCAGTTTTCATGGAAACCTGAACTTCAAGGAGGTGACCACACAGGTGAGAAGGGACCGAATCCAAAGGCATACCCAAGCTGTCTGAAATCTGTCAAAGACGACCTCCTTCCACCACTTGGTGGCGCCACTCTGCGTTTTCCTCGACAAGGAAGGTGCTGTAGGTACGATGAATTGGTGTGCCAGGCATGCCTGGATATGCCCGCTGTGGCTGACCTTGAACCCCCCGTGAGGATACAGATAGCTGGGTGACATGCTTTGTACTCCAAGGAGCCATAGGCGATGGCGAGAGTGTCTAAAGGTACTACAGACACCGACCCCAGGTGATTGAAGCTTCCCTACAAATGCCCACGCCACGGGGTAGCCTGTGCTTTTCTCGCAAATGACACCATTTTCCAGAAAGATCCAATTGCGGCTTGAAACTGATGGCAGAAAAGCGTGTTTCCCCTATCCTCCATGTATATATGACATATATCTGTAGATATATGTATCTATAGATGTAGGTATAGATATATCTATATATATGTGCAAATATATGTATGAAATTCCCGCATATATGGAGGATTTCAGAAAACTTGGCTCTGTTGTGCCCGGACTTTGTAAAATACAGACCTCTCAACTCTCACTGTGGTGTCACAGCTCGCCATTGTGGTCCTTTTGAACGCATTTGTCATGGAAACCTGAACCTCACTGAGGTGAGCACACAGGTGAGAAGGGACCGAATCCGAAAGCATACCCAAGCTGTCTGAAATCTGCCAAAGACGACCTCCTTCCACCACTTGGCGGCGCCACTCTTCGTTTTCCTCGACAAGGAAGATGCTGTTGATACGATGAATTGGTGTGCCAGGCATGCCTGGGCATGCCCGCTGTGGCTGGCCCTGAAACCCCCGTGAGGATACAGATAGCAGGGTGACATGCTTTGGACTCCAAAGAGCCCTAGGCGATGGCGAGAGCGTCTCAAGGTACTAGAGACGCCGACCCAGAAGTTGAAACTTCCCTACAAATGCCCACGCCATGGGGTAGCCTGTGCTTTTCTCGCAAATGAGACCATTTCGCAGAAAGCTCCTATTGCGGCTTGAAACTGATGGCAGAAAAGCATGTTTCCCCTATCCTCCATATATATATGACATATATCTGTAGATATATCTATCTATAGATGTAGGTATAGATATATCTATATATATGTGCAAATATATTTATGAAATTCCCGTGTATATGGAAGATTTAAGAAAATGTGGCTCTGTTGTGCCCAGTCTTTGTAAAATACAGACCTCTCAACTCTCACTGTGGTGTCACAGCCCGCCATTGTGGTCCTTTTGTACGCATTCGTCATGGAAACCTGAACCTCACGGAGGTGAGCACAGAGGTGAGAAGGGACCGAATCCGAACGCATACGCAAGCTGTCTGAAATCTGCCAAAGATGATCTCTTTCCACCACTTGGTGGCGCCACTCTTCGTTTTCCTCGACAAGGAAGATGCTGTTGGTACGATGAATTGGTGTGCCAGGCATGCCTGGGCAGGCCCGCTGTGGCTGGCCCTGAAAACCCCGTGAGGATACAGATAGCAGGGTGACATGCTTTGGACTCCAAGGAGCCCTAGGCGATGGCGAGAGTGTCTAAAGATACTACAGACACAGACCCCAGGTGATTTACGCTTCCCTATAAATGCCCACGCAACGGGATACCCTGTGCTATTCTCGAAAATGACACCATTTTCCAGAAAGCTCCAAATGCGGCTTGAAACTAATGGCAGAAAAGCGTGTTTCCCCTATCCTCCATGTATATATGACATATATCTGTAGATATATCTATCTATACATGTAGGTATAGATATATCTGTATATATGTGCAAATATATGTATGAAATTCCCACATATATGGAGGATTTAAGAAAATGTGGCTATGTTGTGCCCAGACTTTGTAAAATACAGGCCTCTCAACTCTCACTGTGGTGTCACAGCCCGCCATTGTGGTCCTTTTGTACGCATTTGTCATGGAAACCTAAACCTCACGGAGGTGAGCACACAGGTGAGAAGGGCCCGAATCCGAAGGCAGACCCAAGCTGTCTGAAATCTGCCAAAGACGACCTCCTTCCACCACTTGGCGGCGCCACTCTGCGTTTTCCTCGACAAGGAAGATGCTGTTGGTACGATGAATTGGTGTGCCAGGCATGCCTGGGCATGCCCGCTGTGGCTGGTCCTGACCCCCCCGTGAGAATACAGAGTAGGCAGACATGCTTTGGACTCCAAGGAGCCCTAGGCAATGGCGAGAGCGTCTCAAGTTTATACAGACACCGACCCCAGAAGACTGAAGCTTCCCTACGTAGAACCAGGACACGGGGTAGCCTGTGCTTTTCTCGCAAATGAGACTATTTCCCAGAAAGCTCCTACTGCGGCTCGAAACTGATGACAAATTATCGTGCTTCACCTATCCTCCATGTGTATATGACATATATCTGTAGATATATCTATCTATAGATGTAGGTATAGATATATCTATATATATGTGCAAATATATATATGAAATTCCCGCATATATGGAGGATTTAAGAAAATGTGGCTCTGTGGTGCCCAGACTTTGTATAATACAGACCTCTCAACTCTCACTGTGGTGTCAAAGCTCGGCATTGTGCTCCTTTTGTACGCAGTTGTCATGGAAACCTGAACCTCACGGAATTGAGCACACAGGTGACAAGGGACCGAATCCGAAGGCCGACCCAAGCTGTCTGAAATCTGCCAAAACGACCTCCTTCCACCACTTGGCGGCGCCACTCTGCGTTTTCCTCGACAAGGAAGATGCTCCTGGTACGATGAATTGGTGTGCCAGGCATGCCTGGGCATGCCCGCTGTGGCTGGCCCTGAAACCCCCGTGAGGATACAGATAGCAGGGTGACATGCTTTGGACTCCAAGGAGCCCTAGGCGATGGCGAGAGTGTCTAAAGGTACTACAGACACCGACCCCAAGTGATTTACGCTTCCCTATAAATGCCCACGCCACGGGATACCCTGTGCTATTCTCGAAAATGACACCATTTTCCAGAAAGATCCAATTGCGGCTTGAAACTAATGGCAGAAAAGCGTGTTTCCCCTATCCTCCATGTATATATGACATATGTCTGTAGATATATCTATCTATAGATGTAGGTATAGATATATCTGTATATATGTGCAAATAAATGTATGAAATTCCCACATATATGGAGGATTTAAGAAAATGTGGCTATGTTGTGCCCAGACTTTGTAAAATATAGGCCTCTCAACTCTCACTGTGGTGTCACAGCCCGCCATTGTGGTCCTTTTGTACGCATTTGTCATGGAAACCTAAACCTCACGGAGGTGAGCACACAGGTGAGAAGGGACCAAATCCGAAGGCAGACCGAGCTGTCTGAAATCTGCCAAAGACGACCTCCTTCCACCACTTGGTGGCGCCACCCTGCGTTTTTCTCGACAATGAAGATGCTGTTGGTACGATGAATTGGTGTGCCAGGCATGCCTGGGCATGCCCGCTGTTACTGGCCCTGAACCTCCCGTGAGGATACAGATAGCAGGGTCACATGCTTTGAACTCCAAGGAGCCCTAGGCGATGCCGAGAGCGTCTCAAGGTACTAGAGACGCCGACCCCAGAATTTGAAACTTCCCTACATATACTCAGGCCACGGGGTAGCCTGTGCTTTTCTCGCAAATGAGACCATTTCGCAGAAAGCTCCAATTACGGCTTGAAACTGATGGCAGAAAAGCGTGTTTCCCCTATCCTCCATGTATATATGACATATATCTTTAGATATATCTATCTATAGATGTAGGTATAGATATATCTATATATATGTGCAAATATATGTATGAAATTCCCGCATATATGGAGGATTTAAGAAAATGTGGCTCTGTTCTGCCCAGACTTTGTAAAATACAGACCTCTCAACTCTCACTGTGGTGTCACAGCTCGCCATTGTGCTCCTTTTGTAGGCAGTTGTCATGGAAACCTGAACTTCACTGAGGTGAGCACACAGGTGAGAAGGGACCGAATCCGAAGGCAGACCCAAGCTGTCTGAAATCTGTCAAAGACGACCTCCTTCCACCAATTGGTGACGCCACTCTGCGTTTTCCTCGACAAGGAAGATGCTGTTGGTACGATGAAATGGTGTGCCAGGCATGCCTGGGCATGCCCGCTGTGGCTGCCCCTGACCCCCCCGTGAGGATACAGATAGCAGGGTCACATGCTTTGAACTCCAAGGAGCCCTAGGCGATGGCGAGAGCGTCTCAAGATACTAGATACGCCGACCCCAGAAGTTGAAGCTTCCCTACATATACTCCGGCAACGGGGTAGCCTGTGCTTTTCTCGCAAATGAGATGATTTCACAGAAAGCTCCCATAGCGGCTTAAAACTGCAGGCAGAAATGCGTGTTTCCCCTATCCTCCATGTATATATGACATATATCTGTAGATATATCTATCTATAAATGTAGGTATAGATATATCTATATATATATGTGCAAATATATGTATGAAATTCCCGCGTATATGGAAGATTTAAGAAAATGTGGCTCTGTTGTGCCCAGACTTTGTAAAATACAGACCTCTCAACTCGCACTGTGGTGTCACAGCTCGCCATTGTGCTCCTTTTGTAGGCAGTTGTCATGGAAACCTGAACCTCACGGAGATGAGCCCACAGGTGAGAAGGGACCGAATCCGAAGGCAGACCTAAGCTGTCTGAAATCTGCCAAAGACGACCTCTTTCCACCACTTGGTGGCGCCACTCTTCGTTTTTCTCGACATGGAAGATGCTGTTGGTATGATGAATTGGTGTGCCAGGCATGCCTGGACATGACCGCTCTGGCGGCCCTGAACCCCTCGTGAGGATACAGATAGCAGGGTGACATGCTTTGGACTCCAAGGAGCCCTAGGCGATGGCGAGAGCGTCTCAAGGTACTAGAGACCCCGACACCAGAACTTGAAGCTTTCCTACAAATGCCCTCGCCACGGGGTAGCCTGTGTTTTTCTCGCAAATGAGACCATTTCGCAGAAAGCTCCAATTGCGGCTTGAAACTGATGGCAGAAAAGCGTGTTTCCCCTATCCTCCATGTATATATGACATATATCTGTAGATATATCTATCTATAGATGTAGGTATAGATATATCTATATATATGTGCAAATATATGTATGAAATTCCCGCATATATGGAGGATTTAAGAAAATGTGGCTCTGTTCTGCCAAGACTTTGTAAAATACAGACCTCTCAACTCTCACTGTGGTGTCACAGCTCGCCATTGTGCTCCTTTTGTAGGCAGTTGTCATGGAAACCTGAACTACACGGAGGTGACCACACAGGTGAGAAGGGCCCGAATCCGAAGGCAGACCCAAGCTGTCTGAAATCTGCCAAAGACGACCTCCTTCCACCACTTGGCGGCGCCACTCTGCGTTTTCCTCGACAAGGAAGATGCTGTTGGTACGATGAATTGGTGTGCCAGGCAAGCCTGGGCATGCCCGCTGTGGCTGGCCCTGACCCCCCCGTGAGAATACAGAGAGCAGGCAGACATGCTTTGGACTCCAAGGAGCCCTAGGCAATGGCGAGAGCGTCTCAAGTTTATACAGACACCGACCCCAGAAGACTGAAGCTTCCCTACGTAGAACCAGGACACGGGGTAGCCTGTGCTTTTCTCGCAAATGAGACCATTTCCCAGAAAGCTCCTACTGCGGCTCGAAACTGATGACAGATTAGCGTGTTTCCCCTATCCTCCATGTATATATGACATATATCTGTAGATATATCTATCTATAGATGTAGGTATAGATATATCTATATATATGTGCAAATATATATATGAAATTCCCGCATATATGGAGGATTTAAGAAAGTGTGGCTCTGTGGTGCCCAGACTTTGTATAATACAGACCTCTCAACTCTCACTGTGGTGTCAAAGCTCGGCATTGTGCTCCTTTTGTACGCAGTTGTCATGGAAACCTGAACCTCACGGAATTGAGCACACAGGTGACAAGGGACCGAATCCGAAGGCCGACCCAAGCTGTCTGAAATCTGCGAAAACGACCTCCTTCCACCACTTGGCGGCGCCACTCTGCGTTTTCCTCGACAAGGAAGATGCTCTTGGTACGATGAATTGGTGTGCCAGGCATGCCTGGGCATGCCCGCTGTGGCTGGCCCTGAAACCCCCGTGAGGATACAGATAGCAGGGTGACATGCTTTGGACTCCAAGGAGCCCTAGGCGATGGCGAGAGTGTCTAAAGGTACTACAGACACCGACCCCAAGTGATTTACGCTTCCCTATAAATGCCCACGCCACGGGATACCCTGTGCTATTCTCGAAAATGACACCATTTTCCAGAAAGATCCAATTGCGGCTTGAAACTAATGGCAGAAAAGCGTGTTTCCCCTATCCTCCATGTATATATGACATATGTCTGTAGATATATCTATCTATAGATGTAGGTATAGATATATCTGTATATATGTGCAAATATATGTATGAAATTCCCGTATATATGGAAGATTCAAGAAAATGTGGCTCTTTTTCCCCAGACTTTGTAAAATACAGACCTCTCAACTATCACTGTGGTGTCACAGCTCGCCATTGTGCTCCTTTTGTAGGCAGTTGTCATGGAAACCTGAACTTCACGGAGGTGACCACACAGGTGAGAAGGGACCGAATCCGAAGGCAGACCCAAGCTGTCTGAAATCTGTCAAAGATGACCTCCTTCCACCAATTGGTGACGCCATTCTGCGATTTCCTCGACAAGGAAGATGCTGTTGGTACGATGAAATGGTGTGCCAGGCATGCCTGGGCATGCCCGCTGTGGCTGGCCCTGACCCCCCCGTGAGGATACAGATAGCAGGGTCACATGCTTTGAAATCCAAGGAGCCCTAGGCGATGGCGAGAGCGTCTCAAGATACTAGATACGCCGACCCCAGAAGTTGAAGCTTCCCTACATATACTCCGGCAACGGGGTAGCCTGTGCTTTTCTCGCAAATGAGACGATTTCACAGAAAGCTCCCATAGCGGCTTGAAACTGCAGGCAGAAAAGCGTGTTTCCCCTATCCTCCATGTATATATGACATATATCTGTAGATATATCTATCTATAAATGTAGGTATAGATATATCTATATATATGTGCAAATATATGTATGAAATTCCCGCGTATATGGAAGATTTAAGAAAATGTGGCTCTGTTGT
>BNJM01001012.1:3946-19176 GCA_015472975.1 Rousettus leschenaultii | reverse complement strand
CCTTAATAACACTGCAGAGCTACAACTTGAAGAGAAGGAAACAATACAGAGATGGTGCCTTAATTCAGTCAGCACTAGTACAGGAAAGAGAAGCTGTGACCTGGAGATGTGGAAAGGACTAATTTTCCAGTCTTTGTACCAGATATTATCTCCTAAACAGTCAGGAAATGGAGAGTCAGGTGCCTTGGCCTCAACGAAGTTACTCTTTACTAAGTGCTCTAACATCTTAGTATTTATCCACATAACAGACAAGTCTTACAGTAGTTATCACTATTCCCTTCGATTTGACATTGGTGGCTGCTGAGCATCACAGGCCAATCCCCAAGGGCACAACGCTATCCAGTGTGAAAAAGACAAAGATTCCGGTGTAGACATATGTGACACCAGAAATGATCGTTTAGTTTCTAAACTACGTCAACAAAATTGAAGAAGAGTGTCAAAACATTAGGCTTCCGAGTGCCCTCCTGTATTATTTAAATCACTGAAAAATGACCCTGCTTTCTTCAAAATGGGCTTTTGGGGGAGGGGGGGGACTGCCTGTGTGGATTCTGATCTCTAGGAAGTAGAGATTCAGAACGTGAGAATGTTAAACATACACACGTATTTTTATCTTGGTTTTAAGTCTCTATCCTACAATTCCTTCTGAGTAAAGGAATTCAGGGTATGAGTTCGTAACATACAAGTGCAGTCACTGTGGCAGATACACACTTGCCAAACGGAGATTTATAGACTTCTCTAGCTTAAATCAAGGTAAGTAAATGCAGCCAGGGCATGAGTCACCATCACACAAATCTATGCAAAACTCACAAACAAAATACGGTGTCACGTGCACCTCACAGCTGCACACACAGAACTATCACGTACCCTCTCCCACATACATTGAAGTAATAAGCAGTCCTACATATTCAAATCTCAGGTAATGCACAGTGTCTTACACACAGCACAACGGCAACAAAACTCAAGTAAAATAAGTGCACACGGTGCTGAGAGGAAATTTTCAGCCTTCCCTGACTTGTATGTATTCTAGATGAGGGCACTCAGTGTGTGAGTCACAGGAGCACGCATGTGCACACACACGACTATGGTTATCCCTGGGGCCCTGATGACCTATTCTAGTTCTGTGAGTTTGGATACCTTCTGCTTCGTGACGTAAAGTGAATCTCACCTTCTGTGCAGAAGACACAGGATTGAAGGAAAGAGAGAAAACCGCAGTGGCCTGAGGACTTTTACAGACTTTCATATCTGTTCCCAGCTTCCAGACGATGGGCAGACAACCTCGTTTTATCCATCAGGAAGAAACCCCAGAGCAGAAGAGCCCCAAATCCCTGAGTAGAGTAGAAGCCAACTCCGAATTATTGCTCTGCATCTTCCTGGCCCCTTGAGAAGGAGCATGTTTAGAGTCCAGAGGGCCTGAGCTACAACTGGAGTCACAGTGCTGCAGAAAAGATGACAAAAATCAGACCGGCGAGATACCAAGTAGCACTCAGAGAGTGGGAAACGTCAGGTTTATTACATAGCGGTACCAGAGGAGCTAGCACTCTGAAGACCTGGGCCAGAGCTCAGTTGCAACATGGCTGATATAGAACTTATTTGGCATTGGCTGATTGGTTAATTTGTCTTCAGACCACTACAAAGCAGCAGGAGTGCTATGGTTGCAGGTATTTACATTTGTTGCTTAGACAGAGCAAGCCAAAGGGAGGATGAAGTTTTAGTTACCTTTGAGTACAGTCTATACAGCAAGCATACTAAAGAAGGAGAACAAAAAGCACATTTGCTTTTCTGGGTGGAAATTCCTCCTCATTCCCCTCTTTTGATGTCCTCTAAATTCTTATAGGGCATCAACTTCTTAATCTTCCTGGGCCAGGGGCTGGTAATTTCACAGACGTGGATCCTTGTTACAGTCTTTCTTTCTACTATAGCATGTTAGAGGGAGGTAGTAGACTGGAAAACAAGAGGCAACAGGCAAGGGAGAAGGAGGCAGGACCAGAGGCAGAGGAGTATTATTCCAACTATGATCTTAGGTAGAGAGCCAACCACCAAAGAAGTTATTAGGGTCCCACCCTTTCTAACTCTGGATGGGTACATGAGCCATTTTTCTAATATTAGTAGCTATATCAGTTACAGCCTGTGGCCTTTGTCAACTATTTGGAAACAATAATAAGACCAGTTAAACTTCCCGCATACTGCCCCTTCTCCCATTAGCAGGTAATCTAAAGCTGGAAGTTTTTAATATATTGTCGCATGCGTCTGAGACCACTGTGTGGCCAGCAGTTCTAGGGCTGAGGCCATCTGTGTTGTAATGATCTCTAGTATGGCCTGTAATCTGATCATTCGATTAAGCATGTATATGTGGGTCCAGTAAACCCAGCTCGCACCTTGGGCCCAAGTTACGGGGCCATAGTATTGGATAACATGGCGGGGTGGCCACTCGTCCTGTCCCCATATATGTTGTCCCCTTAATTCAAGTGACCTCTTAGTCATGGCCTTTAAGTCTTGATATATGGGAACACCTAGCTCATTTTCTCCTTGGTCTGATAGGAGGAAGAAGCCAGGTTGAATGATCCCGATGGCGCAACTTCCCTTCCAGTTTGCTGGGAGTTGGGTGAAAGCCCTCCTCCCACAAATGCAGAAGAGCCCATCTGGGACCTTCCAACTCCCAGGGCCAGTGGAGTTGAGGGTTTCCCAGAATGTGCCAATAGCTGGGATGGCATGGAAGGGGTTAGGGACTGTGCCCCCCTGTAGAGCCCAGTTTGTGACTGTGGAGCTTTGGCGGAAAGAGTGTAAGAGGAGAAGTTAGTTATCACACTGTTGGCCCAATACCAGGAAGGAGCTCTGAGCTACCAGTTTAGGTCTGTGTGATTTTAAAGGAGCATTTTTCTACACGGAGTCTCTCCAACCTGCTGAATGTAACTTGGACCTATCTGTGTAAGACATTCTTCTCCTACTACATCCGAGGAGAGGACTCAGTCTCTGGGTCGGTATTCTTCATGTTGAGCTACTGTGTGATTCCACTGAAGGAGGTAAAAGGCATCTAGGCTAGTTACCATCCAAGACCAATCTTCACTCATGAGTGCTCTTCCACACACTCAGCATTGGTAACACCAAGTTAATGGGCAATCCCTTCTGCTAGGTCAATGAAGAGATTCTTTCCCAAGGTCAGGAGGTCCAGGTCTTGTCCTAAGTTCATTTTACGTGGGTCATAAATTGGACTGGGTTCCGGAGGTGGTTTAGGTTTTGTCTGTTCTATTACTCACTGTACAGTCTTTTTGAATAGCTGGTCTCGGACATAGTTTTGGAGTCCTCCTCCTCTATCTGACATACCTAATTGCCCATAGTATGTCCAACAGGCCCATTTTCCTGATGTTTCCGGGTGCAGGCCTAGACAAATATATTCTGTTACATATTTGATTTTCATCCATCCCATTCAGTACCTTGTGCCAGTGTAAGTGCATATGGTAGCTGATCTGTAACAAGCAGCTGGTTGATGAGTATATGAGCTAAAGGCCTGATGGACCAGACCACTATTCAAACAGCCCCTATCACATTGAGGCTCAATGGCCACCTTCAGGGGTGAGCTTATGAGAAGTATCAATGGAGTCCTATAGATATACCCAGGACCCATAATTCCCCTGCTGAGGTAGGATGCACCATTGCTAGGATACGTGGATTACCTGAATATAAAATACTGCTTGAATGACCAAAACAACCAATGATCTTTAGACAGTTTCTAGAACTGTAAGAATGTATCAAAGAGGGTCTTGCTTGAATGTGGAAGGATTGAGAATATCCCAAGGTAGGCTAAATAGATCAGGGCTAAAGTGATTCTTTAACTCAGGGTCCAATTGACAGGTGCTGCTGAGTCCAATGCTGAGGCTAGCAGCAGGACAAGTATGCTAAAGAGTGTCAGCGCTAAAGGATGATAACAATACATCGGATAAGTGCGGACAGTTGGTCCTCAAGCTTCTGCAATGTGAGGACAGGCCAGCTTTTGAGGGGTGGCCAGAATAGGGCCAAAGATCTCAGGTGTGTCTCTGCTCCCTCCAGAATGCGACTCACACTGGCCGATCAGAAAAAGGCTCTGCAGGCCAAGTCTCCCAATTTTCCAAGGTGTTGCCCTCTTTATCCAGGTGTGGTGGATCCACGGGGTGATACCTGCAACTTTATCAGCAGTAGGAGTTGCTAATATAATGGTATGAGTGCCTGTCCAGCTCTGCTGAACTGGCTCCTTCTTCCAGTCTTTAACCCATACTTCATCTCCTGGTTGAAAGGGGTGGATCCAATTCCCTAAAGGGATAAGGGCTCTTTCTAAGGATTTCTGAGCAATATGGTGGAGGATTCCCCCTAAGGTCTGAAGGTTTCAGGACATTTCTAGGTCAGCCAGTAATGAAGGGTTTCCTTTTAAGTTCTCTATCACTGAGGGAGGTCTTCCATAAAGGATTTCAAAAAGGGAGTAGCCTGAAGGTCTTGGTATGCAGCTTGCTCAGAATAGAGCCAATGGCAGCAAATCAATCCAAGGTAACTGGGTTTCCTGATGAAGCTTAGCTAAAGTGGTCTTCAGGGTCCACTTCATGTACTCCACTTTCCATGAACACCGTGTCCTGTGGGCTGTGCGAAGCTTCCATTTGGTTCCCAGTCTTAAGGTGGGTTTGTTGATTTTCACAAAGCAGTCCCTGACAATGAGTTATCCTGGAGTTGGACAGCCAATTGAGTCCCTGGTTATTCATTAATGCAGTAACAGCATGGGGGACCTTCACATTTACATCCTGTGCTAGCGTGAGCTTCTCCGCTTTTCTGACCAGGATGACTGTGGCAGCCAAGGCCCGGAGACATGGTGGTCAACCTGCAGCCACCACATCTAACAGTTTAGACAGATATGCAGTCAGACATTGCTGTGGCCCAACTTTTTGTGTGCGGACCCCCAGAGTAGTTGATTATTCTCAGGAATGAAGAGGTTAAAGTCCATGTCACATCCGGTAGTCCTAATGCTGGGGTGCTGGTTCAGAGTTTCTTTATTTCTCTGAAGGCTTTTTCTTGTTTGGAGCCCCAAACCAGGGCTTCTTTACTGGACCCAGCTGTGGCCTTGTACATAGGCTTGGCAATTTCAGAGAAAACTGATAAGCAGATCCTGCAGAATTTGGCACCACCTAGGAACTCCCGGACTCCTTTCTTGGTGTTTGGCTAGGTGTTGAGCAGATGGCCAGTTTCTTTTCATGTCCAAGTGCCCTATGTCCTTTCAAGAGGATGAACCCAAGATATCTGACCTCCCATTTGCAGATCTGAGCCTTCTTCCATGACACCTTGTATCGCATGGTAGAGAGGAGGGTCAGCAAGGCTTTAGTACCTCTCCAGCACTCTCGTTGGGTGGGACTAGCCATCAGCAGGTCATCTATGTACTGGAATAGAGTAGAGTTCAAAAGCTCTCTGGGGAAGGCAGGAATTCTGTGGCCAGTGCTTCACCAAACAGGGTGAGTGAGTCCTTGAACCCTGTGGCATTTATCTCAGGTCAGTTGCATGTTTCTCCAATTGTGTGGATCTTCTCACTCAAAGGCAAACAAAGGCTGGCTGGTGGGCGATAATCAGAGACTGAAGAAGGTGTCCGTAAGATCGAGGCAGGTGAACCAGATTGCTAGAGCAGGTAAGAGACTCGGGACCGTGTATGGGTCCAGAACCACTGGATGGACAGTGAGCACTGTATTGTTGATGGCATGGAGTACCTGAATGGGGCGGGAGTTATTCCTTTCAGGCTTCTTGATCAATAAGAGTGGAGTGTTCCAATGTGACTGACACTCAACTAGATTCCAGTATTGCACAAACGCTGGATGTGGTCCCGAATCCTTAAGCATGCTTCCCGTGGCACTGGATATTGCCTTTGTGTGACAGGAGTGGCTTCTGGCCGCAGGTTCTTTACAATAGGCGCATGATGTTTGGCTAGATCTTGGAGCCCCTTTTCTGCCCAGACAGCAGGGAACTCTTCTAGCAGCCTGATTGGACAGTTTTGTTTCCTTTCTGAAGCATAGAAGCAGCATTCATCTTCCCTGCGCACAAGCACAGCCATCATTAGAGCAGATTGGCTCCCCAGGGTAAGAGTGGTGGGCTATCCGGGTGCAAAGGTGAACTGTGCTCCAAGCTTCATTAATAAGTGTCCACAAAAAGAGGGATGGGGCACTCTGGTAGGTATAAGAACTCATAGGACACTAGGTGGTGCCCTAGGAGACAAGAGCAGGCTTTACAGAACAAGTGTACAGTGCCGTCCCCCATGGCCTGACAATAATTATTATCGGGTCTAGGAGGGGAGCCACGGGCATGGTTACCACAGAGTGTTCAGCGCCAGTGTCTACCATAAAAGTCATAGTGTGGCCCCCTATTTCTAGTGTGACCAGAGGCTCCTGGGGACCCAGGACCAGGAATCCTGGTCGCCCCTATACTGACTCCTCTCCAGCCAGACCAACAAAGTCTTGGATGACTAGCTCAGGCTGGTATTTTTCTTTATGAGGTTAATTGAACTTCTTTGAGCCTTTAGACATCATCCCGAGGTGGGGGCACTTGTTTATCCAATGACCGGTCTCTTTGCAGTAGGTGCATTGGTCCCGGCACAGTGATGGCCTCCTCTTGGTCTCTTTCTTCTATAAGGAAGTAGCAGCCTATTGTACTGGACCAGCATTTCCTAACGTGGCTGCCAGAGCAGGGACACTTCTGTTTCATCCATTTATCAGCTACCATTTTGGGCTCCTCTTCGCAAATCATGAACTCCTTGTTTGTGACCTCCAGTAGCTGGGTCACGTGTATCCCAGCAAAACCCTCTAATTTTGAAGCTTGCAGTGGACGTCAGTGTAGGATTGAACCACAAATGCTACATTGACCATGTACTGATTCTCTCGTGCTTCGGGATCAAAAGGGGTACACACATGAACCATTTCACATTGTCTCTCATAGAACTCTGTGGAAGATTCATCTGGCTTCTGGAGTACTTCTGACATTTTGGACATGTTTGTTGGCTTTCTGGCCTCAACTTTCTCTCCCTGCAGTATGGCCTACCAGTACCTGTCAAGAGACTCTCACCCGTAGGGACGTTGAAGTCCCAGTTGGGCATGGTGTCAAGTGCAGTTTTGAAAGCCCATGCTGTGGGGTCTAATGCACTGTCTGGTGTATGTTCTTGGAGCCACCACCAGGCTTCTGACAGAATTCAGCCTCTTTCTTCCGTGTTGAAGTGAGTTAGGAGAATTTGGTGGCAGTCATCCCAGGTAGGCTTTTGAGTTTGGAAGATGAACTTGAGCATGCCAATCATCACCTGGGGCTTCTCCAAATAGAATGGGTGGTACTGCTTTCAGTGAGGAGGTTGGTTGTGCTGAAAGGCTAATAGTAGAGACAGGGCGACCTGACTGGAATGTACTGCCTTCGCTAATTTCAAAAGGGCTTTGCACTTTTAGAGAGGCATCTAATGGGCCTCAGGCTGCCAGGCTGGCTGCGTGTTGGAATGAAGACACCATGGACTCGGGCTTGTTGGCTTCTCAGGCTGCTGGGGCAGTGGAGGCACCGATGGCGGAGGTCTGTCCAGTAATTGGGGTTAGAGTGGCCGCGTGCTGACGGACGGAGCTGCTGGGATGTATGGCAGTGGGAAGAAAGGTTCTTCCTCAGGGTCCCCTTGGTGAATGACTCTTACTGGCTCTTCCTCATCCTTTCCCCTAGTCTGACCAGCCACAAGTACCTTACTCTATCCCTGCCTATTCGTGGAGAACCATGACCAAGGGGCCACTAGAGTAGTGATCTGCAACCATGAGTCTATGTAAGGAAACTGGTCTGGATTGTCAGGGGTTCCTGTCACTACCCGGTACATAACTCTAACAGTGAGAAGATCTAGGGTGCCATCCTACCCCGTAAAGTGCAACTCGAGCTCACAAAGGGTATGAAGTTTCTCTGGGGTCAACTTGACCCCATAATGCTCTGGGAAACAGTTCTTAAATTGTTTCACCATACAATTTAAGACAGTTGGCTTAGAGGAACCTCCCACCATATTTTCTTAGGAAGCTTCCAAGTGGAAGCAAAAATGGACCTTAAAGTTTCAAAAAAATTAATTCCCCAGAGGGCCCCTGTGTCAAAAAGCCATTTGAAATAGACAAATCTTAAGTAGAATCAGCAGTTAATTGTCTCCTATCACAACTCAATATATCCCACCCTGTGCCACTGAAGCAAATACAAACAAGGGGTGGGCGACTCCCGAAGAGGGGAGACCACTCAGGTGCTCATCGGGCCGCATCCTGAAGGAGCTTAGGTGATGCTTAGCCATAGGAGACTCAGCTTTGTGACTTATGATTGGACACTAGTACAATGCCACCCTGGATCGTATGCCATGCACCACAGAACTGCAGATGAGCCCACTCAAACTCCGTAGCCTTAGGAGAACTTAAGGGTGCCCAGTCATGGAGCCACAATGTTGTACCTGACCGATCAATTTGGCCAGGTTGCTCCTTCACTCACTCATTCACACACTGGGTTAAAACATTGCCTCCCCACATTTGGAAGACCCTGACCTATGTCTTCCCCATCCTTGAGACACCTGATGTCTCCCCCATTGGGAAGACCCTGATGTCTTCCCTTTCCCTCCACCCTTGGAAAACCCTTCTAACTGAAGACTAGTTGGAGATCACGCTCTCTTCTGTACAGAGACGGGACCTGACTAGGGAACAGAGCTCCTGGTGACTTACCTTGTCCTGTGGCCGGTCCTTGTGAGTTGGTCTATTCTTCCCATGAATCCAGTCGAGGGTTTGGCCATCTGGAGACTCAGAGTGTCAGTTAAAAAGAACACCTGGAATACCATCAGGTGGCTCGCCTCCATGTTCGTCTTGGAGTCACACCTGCCCAGCCTGGAAGAAGTACTGGTACATCAGCTTAAAGGCCCAGTGTAGTTGAAATCTCGCTGGCACCTCCAGAAATGTTGCAGAAAAGATGCAAAGAACATTATCAGACTGGCGAGAAAAGAGCAGCACTGGAGAGTTGGAGAAGTCAGGTTTATTACACCAGTGGCCCCAGAGGCGCTAGCTCTCTGAAGACCTGGGCCAGGAGCTCAGTTGCAACATTGCTGACATAGTACTTATTTGGCATTGGCTGATTGGTTAATTTGTCCTCAGAGCATTAAAAACAGCTGGAGTGTCTATGGATGCAGGGAGTTATATTTGTTGCTTAGAGAGAGCAAGCCAAAGGGAGGATGTGTTTAGTTACTTTTGAGACAGCCTATGCAGCAAGCATACTAAAGAAGCAGAACAAAGAGCTAACTAGCTTTTTGGGTGGAAATGCTTCTTCAACAGGAGAAAGTATCCTTGATGTCCGTGATACCGCGGGCTCAGGTCAGGTGTCCGCAATGGAAACAGGAAGTTCCCCACTTACCTGCAGCCTCTACATCACAAATTCAGCTCCTCTGTACAGCTGCATATGACCCAGGCAGTGCACAGACTCCGGCAGGTTGCTGCAGGCTCCCATAGCACCTACACAGAACTGTCGTAGACATCCTCTACACCCTTACAAATGCAAAGTTCTCCCCGCGCCTCTGTCAGGTTTTGAAGCATAGGATCTGTGCCTTGATGAGGAGTAGGGGGATTGAAACTGTATGCTCTGGGGAAAACGACTATGAGCTCGCTGCTTACTAAGAGAGCATACCTGAGAAATTTGCCAAAGATCTCTGAGACTCAGTTTCTTCAAAGTGGAAATACTAACAGTTCTCAAATGTGTTTTGAAGGATGGTTAAATGAGCACATAACGAAGGCTTAAAAGGTGTTAAGGTTTATTGTCATTGTATCAGCAGGGATCGACTATGGCTCACATGAAGTGCTCGGTTATTTTTGAATTAATTCTTTGTTCATCCATTCACTTAAATATTATTAAGTTTCTCACAAAGTGATATGCACTTTCGAGACATAGCAGTGAGTAATATAACAGAAACACCTCCTGGGGAACACACATTCAAGTAGGAGTTGCAGAAAATAATGTTCATGCAAAATAAATGGCAAGAAATGGCAAAAATTCCTGGGCTAGGGTAAAAATCAGACTTGCAGCTAGGAAGAATCCTAAATACCCATGAACTAGTTAATGAGGAAAAGAAGCTATGCGTATTCATACAATGGAATTAATGTCCTCATACTCAGAATTTAAAAATAAACAAATGAATATAAAGAACGAAAGATGTATTGATGCATATTCTAACATGGGTGAATATCAAAATGCTTATGCAGAGTGGAAGAAGACAGCAGCAAAAAATATATATGTATGATTCCTCTTCGATGAACTTCTAGAAGATGCAACCTAATCTATGTGACAGAAAACCTATCGGTGATTTCCCTGGGGACAGATGAAGGAGCAAAGCAAAGGAGAAAGGCGGATATGAGGAATCTTCATAGTCTTGACAGTTTCAGTGATCGTTTCATGGGTGTATACATGTCGAAGCTATTCAAATAGCTTCATTAAATATATGAACTTCTTATATGTCATTTACACCTCAGAAAATCTGTAGATGAAATATTGCCATTGGTGACAATATGGATAGATTTTGAGAGTATCATGCTAAGTGAAATAAGTCCAATAGAAAGGAAAAGAACTGTACGATTTCACTCATATATGGCTTCTAAAGGAAAACAACACTTGAACAAACAAAACAAATACACAGAATCATAGATACAGACAACAGAATGGTGGTTACCAGAGGGGAAGGGGTTGGGGTGGACAAATAGAGTGAATAGAGTCACATAGTAGGTGACGGAAAGCGATTAGAC
Source organism: Rousettus leschenaultii (assembly GCA_015472975.1). Taxonomy (NCBI): domain Eukaryota; kingdom Metazoa; phylum Chordata; class Mammalia; order Chiroptera; family Pteropodidae; genus Rousettus; species Rousettus leschenaultii. The sequence goes on along the minus strand of BNJM01001012.1, from coordinate 8,416 downwards.
TTCAGGTGGTAAGCACACAATAGAGTATACGCATGTCTCATTATAGTTGTAACCCTGAAGTTTATATAACGTGATGAACTCGTGTAACTTCAATACATTTATTTTTTAAAATATGGGTGTCTTTAAAGGAAAAAATAAAAAAATTAAATATGATCATGTTACTCCATATTGAATACTTTCCATGGTTTCGCAATAACTTTAACTGAAAACCAAAAACTCTACTATGATGGTTAATTTTATGTGTCATATTAGCTAGGCTACCATACCCGCATGTTTTGTGAAACACTATTCTTGATGTTTCTATATTGGTATTTCTTTGAATGAGATTAACAGTGCAATCGATGGGCCCTGAGTAAAGTAGATTGCCCTTCATAATGTACGTAGGACTCATCTAGTCATTTGAAGACTTTAAGAAAATGTCGTACCACCCCAAAGAAGAGACCATTCCATCACCTGACTGCCTACATCTCAAAGTGCAGCTTTTCCCCAGGTTTCCAGTCTGACAACCTACCCAGCAGATTTGGGGATAAACAGACTTCACAATTGCACAATAATAAGATGCAATTCACCTCAGGGTATTGCTAGCTGCTGATCTTCCTGCTTGAAGTGTTTTTCCCCAGATATCCCCATGCTCTCTCACCAGTCCTCATTCGAGTTTTCGATTGGATATGAACTTTCTCACTTATCTTCCCAGATCTTAGAAAATTGCCTGGCACATAATACCCATACACTAAAGTGATTTTCTTGTGTGATTTGTCAAGGCATGCACTCAGCTTCTCCCTATAAGAAGCGGGTGCGCTCAGTGTGGGAACAAGATAACACTCCTTTTTCCAGATTAAATGAGACAGATATATGTTGTATTCACCACAATCATCCAACACAGAGGCAAAATAGAGTCTTCCTAGAAGGAAGAAATTTGATCATCGCATTGATGCTGAGTGCTCGCTTGTTAAGTTCCTATCACAGGTCCAATCAAATTAAAGTTTATTTAGATTTTAACTGCCCTCCAAAGCACTTTATTCACTAGCTACTACATCAAGAATGTAAGCATTCTGGACTTCATTAAAATAAATACTGGAAACTTAACCAAATATGTGTAACTTCAGAAAACAAAGAGTAAGAAAGAAGAAATAAGGAGCTGATTTTTGTCGCATTTACTTTAACAGGTAGAAACTGTGTTATAATTAAAAGTGATATCACCTATTGATGAGGAGGAGTTCTTATTCCTACCAAAACAATATTACACAAAACATTTACTGATTCTGCTTACAGGTACATATCTTCATTTTATTATAGACAAAGTGAGACATGCTATATAGCAAAGTGAGAATTCTGAGCAGCTACCACCTGGGGGTCGGGCAATCGGTGTAAGAAGGTCCAGCTTAATCCAAAATACCGTCACATTTCATACCTCTAAACATGTCTTAAAGTAAAACCACTTTTATCATTAAAGAAGAAATAACTGCTGATGTCATTTCCTTCTGAGAGGTGTTTGGTGTGTTCTGTGTCTAAGCAAGTCTCCTGTCTCTACAGGAAGATAAAAAGCTCAAGCCATTTAGAATCGTGTGTCACACACCTAACTTATAAGTAGTTTGGTGCTTTGAAGACTAAAAGATAAACATGTGTTGTGGGCAATGCTATATTTAGGATATTGAAAAATAAATGGACAATGATTCTGATTAACGTGGAAGGGAGTAGATCCAATAACGTAACTGCCCCTGAAGGACAGTTGGGAGGGTGCTAGCTACATAGGTGGTAGACACTCATATTTCGAGAAGGCATCTACGACAACGCAAGTGGGTAAAATAAGGACACAGTTAGGTGGTTTTCACCTGGAGACTCTGATAACGTTTCTGAAAAGAACCTCCAGAGCCAATTTTATGTCTCTGTTCCTTAGGCTGTAAATAAAGGGGTTTAACATGGGGGTCACCATTGCATATATCAGAGAGGCCTTTATGGCTTTGTCATTGGAATCGCTTAGTGAAGGGAAAAAGTACAGTGCTATAATTGTTCCATAGAAGAGAGACACCACGGAGAGGTGGGAGCCACATGTGGAGAAGGCTTTGCGGAGCCCTGTGGTAGAGGGGACTCTCAGGATAGAGGCCCCAATACGACCATAAGAGGACACAATACCACTCAATGGAATAATGCCAAGCGCAGCCCCTACAATGAATATGATCAGCTCATTGACAGAGGTATTTGAGCAGGACAGCTTGAGGAGAACAGAAAGGTCACAGAAGAAATGGGGAATGACCTTGTCAGTACAGAAGGAAACCTGAGCTAGGAGGAGGGTGTGCAAGAGGGCACTGCCACAGGAGACGAGCCAGGAGGCAGCCAGCAGCAGCACACACAGCCCTTCACTCATGATGGTGGTATAGCGTAGAGGGTGACAGATGGCCGCGTATCTGTCATATGCCATCACTGCAAGAAGGAGACTGTCAAGACAGCCAAAAACTAGGGAAAAATACATCTGTAAAATGCACCCCACATACGGGATGAATTTGTCCTTCGAGTGCATGTCCCGCAACATTTTTGGGACGGTGACAGATGAAAAGGAGACATCAGTAAAGGCCAAGTGGCTGAGGAAGAAGTACATGGGCGTGTGGAGGCGAGAGTCTTGCCTGATGAGCAGGATGATGAGCAGGTTCCCGAGCACAGTAGTCAGGTACATGCCCAGGAACAGGGTAAAGAACACGCCCTGCTGCTCTGGCGGGATCCGGAGCCCCTGTAGAAGGAACCCGGACATGCTGCTCTGGTTCTCCCTTTTCATTCTGCTCCTCTGTATACAGGAATGAAGGGTAAAAGAAATTTCAGAGACTTTGAAATTGTGATTATAGCCACCAAAATACGGATTTTCACTTTCTCGTGGAGAAAAAGAAAAACTGCTTGAAATTATACCATCGACTAGTGCTGCTAAAGGAAGCAACACCCTCAATGCCAAACACGATGTTTTCCAAATAAATGCATTCTTCTTATCCTTTTAATCAACCAGGGTTTGGCATTATGATACTAATAGGCGTGATAAGAACAAACGGTGCCAACCCTCTGGGGTGCCCCTGATGACAACTGACCTAAGGTGTGGATCTGCAGCCAGGGCAATGCAGTGTTTCTGGCCCCACCTCTTCTTAGCTGATGACTTAGGGTTCCACGCCTCTCTTGACTTCATCTTGTGCCTCCTCTGTATTGTGAAGATACCAATAGCACATGTTCACAGTTAATAAGAGGAATCTAATTCAATGCTCGTTAATATCTAAGAAGAGTTCCTGATAAAATAACACATAAAATTTTAGCATTGCTTTTATGCCAGGAAAAGTATACAAGTAAAACCAGGATCAAGTTCAGAAATTTAGTAACACAGCATTACGAGATCGTCAGCATGAAGGACAATGGATTTGAATTCTAGTTTATGCTAACTCGTCAGAGCTCTCACAACCTCACGAGGAGTTTTTGACTCATATTCTACCATTGGGGTCAATCTGATGGAACTTCCCTTAGTGCAAGTTCATCTTTTGCCAAGATATAAACCCTACTTCATATCGTGTCTCTGTTTATATCTGGTGCTTCAAGTTGACTCAGAAATAAATAAGAAGTTTGCCACCCGATAACAGAGATCTGAGAACTTGGAATACCAATAACTGGGAGATGTCTATTAGAATTTACAGTACCTGGTTGAACATCGCTATTTCACAATAACGATCTTCATATTTGTAATTCTTGACACTTAATGAATACTATGTCAGACAAACACATTTTTGCAGTACTGCCTCATTGAATCTTTAACAATTCTAGGATACAGGTGTAATTAAGCTTCATTATAGACATACTCAAAAAGAATTAGGACTATTATATCACACAGTAACTGCTGTACTTACACTCCTTTCACGTTTTTTAAATTTACTCACATCTCTGCTGCTATGAACCTAATGTTTCTCTCTCTCTCTCTTTAATTAGACAACAGAACCAGTCCTGTAAAAATATTATTTCAAGTTTGAAAGCATCCGCCTGCTCACATAGCAGTCACAGCTCATTCCCCTATATCCCTTAGATTGGCAAATGGCTTTCATAAACCTTTCATGTTAATTCAATTCTTCAATGCTTATTTTGAGTCTGGGAGGTAAGGAAAATAGTGATTTTGTTTTTTCATTTACTAGAGAGCAGTGAAATTATTATAGCATTTCACATAGATATTTTATGCAAACCTAATCTCATAGGTAGATTTTCTGATAATGTTCACGAGAGAGAGACTCTTTTCATTTCTTTCGAGGGTGGTAGAGAGGCTAAATTAAAGTTAACTGTTAAAATCCTCATGTGCTTACGGAAGGCACTGGACATTCCCATTGCTGAGTAAGTATCTGACCGGGTATGTAATCTCAGTAGGCGACCCAGGAACTCTGACATTTCCTGGAAGAGACCCAGGAGAGACAATCCCTAATACACTGTGCAGCTGCAACTTGAAAGGAAGGAAACAAT
>BNJM01001010.1:105363-117355 GCA_015472975.1 Rousettus leschenaultii | reverse complement strand
ATGGAGTCAATCACTCTCTGCGGCCGGGTCATTTCCAAGGAGGTTATCTGAAGCTCATCCTCCACAGCGCACCTTTGTTGAGATAGCATGAGAAGGCAGTTCTCCGGGTGCCATCGCAAGGAACCGTGTTGGACACCTGTTGTTTTGAGGAGGCGGCCAAACTGTGTTCCCAAAGTGCCACAGCACCAAGAAGTAAGCTGAGGAGGTGTTCCAATGGACATCCAGGGCCTTCTCCTGAAGACATTTCTGACTAGGCAACTAACACACTGCTGGAGCCTAGAGCTGCCTTCCCGATTCTGCTTTTTCATCAACAGAGATCTCTCTGACCCAGACGCGTTGGGGAAATAATGAGACTGGAAGGCTTCAGGCCCCCAGGCTTCTCTTTTGGCGTGCTGCGCTACTTCCATTGCTCTGGATAGTTCTAGTATATGACCCACACTGTTGCAGCGGAGATATTAAAGGCGACAAGGAAACTCTCCTGTGGGCAGAGAGCATTGCTCCTTTCCACATCCGCAAAATGTAAAGAGCTCTGCGTAAAGTGGCAGGTTCCTGGAGAGGAATTCGTACCAAGCGGGATTGGGCAGCAAGACTACGGATCGTAGCAACAGCTGAAACGTACCCGGAGGCTCTCGCTCCCGATGCCAGTATGTGTGGCAACCTCCATGGTATCTGTATCCCCTACAGATGGTACCTTACAAAGGTGAGAGAGGCACTGTGTGGAATGCTCCTCTTGTACATTGAGAAGTCCCGCGAGTGACTGTGAGTGATGTTGTTCCAGCACGAGCGTCGGCATCCGCACTCGGAATGACATAGAGAATGTGACTGATTTCTCCCCTGCCAGGGATGAAATTGCCTTTGGATTTCAGTATGCCCTTTCCACCCGGGTTGCAGAGCGCGGGGCAGCGTAATGCCATTCCGCCGGGATTGTGGTCCTGTTCTAGATGGGAGCTGTGTTCACATCTAGAGAGGAGCTGGCAACTCCCTTGGCACATGGAAGTTGTTTGCTATCACGCTCTGTACTGATGGATTGTGCATGGAGTCAATCGCTCTCTGTGGCCCGGTCATTTTCAAAGAGGTTATCTGAAGCTCATCCTCCACAGCGCACCTTTGTCAAGATAGCTTGAGAAGGCGGTTCTCTGGGTGCCTAGGCAAATGAACCGTGTTGGACACCTGTTCTTTTGAGGATGCGGCCAAACTGTGTTCCCAAAGTGCCAAAGCACCAAGAAGAAATAAGCCGAAGAGGTGTTCCAATGGACATTCAGGGCCTTCTCTTGAAGACTTTTCTGACTCGGGAACTAACACACTGCTGGAGCCTTGAAGCTGGCTTCCCGATTCTGCTTCTTCATCAACAGAGATCACTCTGATCCAGTCGCCTTGGGGTAATACTTAGATTGGAATGCCTGCAGGCCCGCAGGCTTATCTGTCGGCTTGCTGCGCTACTTGCATTGCTCTGGATATTTCGAGTATATGACCCGCGCTGTTGCAGCGGAGATGTTAAAGGTGACGAGGAAACTCTCCTGTGGGGAGAGAGCATTGCTCCTTTCCACATCCGCAAAGTGTAAAGAGCTTTGCGTAAAGTGGCAGGTTCCTCGAGAGAACTTCATACCAAGCGGGATTGGGCAGCAAGACTACGGATCGTAGCAACAGCTGAAACGTACCCGGAGGCTCTCGCTCACGATACCAGTATGTGTGGCATCCCGCATGGTATCTGTATCCCCTACAGAGGCTACCTTACAAAGTTGAGAGAGGCACTGTGTGGAATGCCCCTCTTGTACATTGAGAAGACCCGCGAGTGACTGTGAGTGTTGTTTTTCAAGCACGAGCGTCGGCATCCACACTCGGAATGATATAGAGAACATGACTGAGTTTCTCCCCTGCAAGGGATGAAATTGCCATTGGATTTCAGCATGCCCTTTCCACCCGTGTTGCAGAGCGCGGGGCAGCGTAATGCCTTTCCGCCGGGATTGTGGTCCTGTTCTAGATGCGAGCGGTGTTCACCTATAGGAAGGAGGTGGCAACTCCCTTGGCACATGGAAGGTGTTTGCTATCACACTCTGTACTGAGGGATTGTGCATGGAGTCAATCGCTCCCTGCGGCCCGGTCATTTTCAAAGAGGTTATCTGAAGCTCATCCTCCACAGCGTACCTTTGTCAAGATAGCTTGAGAAGGCGGTTCTCCGGGTGCCTAGGCAAAGGAACTGTGTTGTACACCTGTTCCTTTGAGGATGCGGCCAAACAGTGCTCCCAAAGTGCCAAAACAGCAAGGTGAAGTAAGCTGAGGAGGCGTTCCAATGGACATTCAGGGCCTTCTCCTAAAGACATTTGTGACTAGGCAACTAACACACTGCTGGAGCCTTGAAGCTGGCTTCCCGATTCTGCTTCTTTATCAACAGAGATCACTCTGACCCAGTCGCCTAGGGGAAATACTTAGACTGGAATGCCTTCACGCCCGCAGGCTTCTCTGTCGGCGTGCTACGCTACTTGCATTGCTCTGGATAGTTCGAGTATATGGCCCGCACCCTTGCAGCGGAGATGTTAATGGCGAAGAGGAAACTCTCCTGTGGGGACAGAACATTGCCTTTTAGCACAACAGCCAAGTGTAAAGACCACTGCGTAAAGTGGCAGGTTCCTCGAGAGTAATTCGTACCAAGCGGCATTGGGCAGCAAGACTACGGATCGTATCAACAGCTGAAACGTACCTAGAGGCTCTCGCTCACGATGCCAGTATGTGTGGCAACCTCCGTGGTATCAGTATCCCCTAGAGACGCTACCTTACAAAGGTGAGAAAGGCACTGTGTAGGATGCCCCTCTTATACACTGAGAAGTCCCGCAAGTGACTGTGAGTGATGATGTTCAACCACGAGCTTCGGAATCCGCACTCGGAATGATATAGAGAACTTGACTGAGTTTCTCCCCTGCAAGGGATGAAATTGCCATTGGATTTCAGCATTCCCTTTCCACGCGTGTTGCAGAGCGCGGGGCAGCATAATGCCATTCCGCCTGGATTGTGGTCCTGTTCCACATGCGAGCGGTGTTCACTTCCAGAGAAGAGCTGGCAACTCCATTGGCACATGGAAGCTGTTTGCTATCACACTGTTTACTGATGGATTGTGCATGGAGACATTCGCTGTGTGCGGCCCGTTCACCTCCAAAGAGGTTATATGAAGGTCCTCCTCCACAGCGCCCCTTTGTGGAGATAGCTTGAGAAGGCGGTTCTCCGGGTGCCTTTGCATAGGAGCCGTGTTGGACACCTGTTCTTTTGAGGATGAGGCCAAACTGTGCTCTTAAATTGCCACATCACCAAGGAGAAGTAAGCTGAGGAAGATTTGCAATGGACATTCAGGGCCTTCTCCTGAAGACATTTCTGACTAGGCAACTAACACACTGCTGGAGCCTTGAGGCTGGCTTCCCGATTCTGCTTCTTTATCAACAGAGATCACTCTGACCCAGTCGCCTTGGGGAAATACTTAGACTGGAATGCCTTCAGGCCCGCACGCTTCTCTGTCGGCGTCCTGCGATACTTGCATTGCTCTAGATAGTTCGAGTATACGACCCGCACTGTTGCAGCGGAGATGTTAAAGGAGATGAGGAAACGCTTCTGTGGGCAGAGAGCATTGCCCCTTACCACAACTGCCAAGTGTAAAGAGCTCTGCGTAAAGTGGCAGGTTCCTCGAGAGGAATTCGTACCAAGCGGGATTGGACAGCAAGACTACGGATCGTAGCGACAGCTGAAACGTACCCAGAGGCTCTCGCTCACGATGCCACTATGTGTGGCAACCTCCATGGTATCTGTACCCCTAGAGACGCTACCTTACAAAGGTGAGAAAGGCAATGTGTGGAATGCCCCTCTTGTACTCTGAGGAGTCCCGCGAGTGACTGTGAGTGATGTTGTTCAAGCACGAGCGTCGGCATCCGCTCTCGGAATGATATAGACAACGTGACTGAGTTTCTCCCCTGCAAGGGATGCAATTGCCATTGGATTTCAGCATGCCCTTTCCACCCGTGTTGCAGAGCGCGGGGCAGCGTAATGCCATTCCCTCGGGATTGTGGTCCTGTTCTAGATGCGTGCGGTGTTCACTTCCAGAGAAGAGCTGGCAACTCCCTTGGCACATGGAAGCTGTTTTCTATCACACTGTGTACTGATGGATTGTGCATGGAGACATTCGCTCTGTGCGGCCCGTTCTCCTCCAAAGAGGTTATCTAATGCTCATCCTCCACAGCGCCCCTTTCTGGAGATAGCTTGAGAAGGCGGTTCTCCGGGTGCCTTTGCATAGGAACGGTTTTGACAACCTGTTCTTTTGAGGATGAGACCAAACTGTGCTCGTAAATTGCCAAATCACCAAGGAGAAGTAAGCTGAGGAGGAGTTGCAATGGACATTCAGGGCCTTCTCCTGAAGACATTTCTGACTAGACAACTAATACACTGCTGGAGCCTTGAAGCTGGCTTTCCGATTCTGCTTCTTTATCAACAGAGATCACTCTGATCCAGTCGCCTTGGGGTAATACTTAGATTGGAATGGCTTCAGGCCCGCAGGCTTCTCTGTCGGCGTCCTGCACTACTTGCATTGCTCTGGATAGTTCAATTATGAACCGCACTTTTGCAGCAGAGATGTTAAAGGCGATGAGGAAACACTCCTTTGGGAAGAGAGCATTGCCCCTCTCCACAACTGCAAAGTGTAAAGAGCTCTGCGTAAAGTGCCAGGTTCTTCGAGAGGAATTCGTACAAAGCGGGAGTGGGCAGATAGACTACGGATCGTAGCAACAGCTGAAACGTACCCGGAGGCTCTCGCTCACGATGCCAGTGTGTGTGGCAACCTCCATGGTATCTGTATCCCCTAGAGACGCTACCTTACAAAGGTGAGCAAGGCACTGTGTGGATGGCTCCTCTTGTACACTGAGAAGTCCCGCGAGTGACTGTGAGTGTTGTTGTTCAAGCACGAGCGTCGGCATCCGCACTCGGAAATATATGGAGAACGTGACTGAGTTTCTCCCCTGCAAGGGATGAAATTGCCATTGGATTTCAGCATGCCCTTTCCACCCGTGTTGCAGAGCGCGGGGCAGCGTAAGGCCATTCCCTCGGGATTGTGGTCCTGTTCTAGATGCCAGCGGTGTTCACGTCCAGAGAAGAGCTGGGAACTGCCTTGGCACATGGCAGCTGTTTTCTATCACACTGTGTACTGATGGATTGTGCATGGAGACATTAGCTCTGTGCGGCCCGTTCATCTCCAAAGGGGTTATCTGAAGCGCATCCTCCACAGCGCCCCTTTGTGAGAATAGCTTGCGAAGGCGGTTCTCCGGGTGCCTTTGCATAGGAACCGTGTTGTACACCTGTTCCTTTGAGGATGCGGCCAAACTGTGCTCCCAAATTGCCAAAGCACCAAGGTGAAGTAAGCTTAGGAGGCGTTCCAATGGACATTCAGGGCCTTCTCCTGAAGACATTTCTGACTAGGCAACTAACACACTGCTGGAGCCTTGAAGCTGGCTTCCCTATTCTGCTTCTTTATCAACAGAGATCACTCTGACCCAGTCGCCTTGGGGAAATACTTAGACTGGAATGCCTTCAGGCCCGCACGCTTCTCTTTTGGCGTGCTGCACTACTTGCATTGCTCTGGATAGTTCGAGTATATGACCCGCACTGTTGCAGCGGAGATGTTAAAGGCGACGAGGATACTCTCCTGTGGGCAGAGAGCATAGCCCCTTACCAAAACTGCCAAGTGTAAAGAGCTCTGCGTAAAGTGGCAGGTGCCTCGAGAGGAATTCGTACCAAGCGGGATTGGGCAGCAAGACTACGGATCGTAGCAACAGCTGAAACGTACCCGGAGGCTCTTGCTCACGATGCTAGTATGTGTGGCAACCTCCATGGTATCTGTATCCCCTCGAGAAGGTAACTTACAAAGGTGGGAAAGGCACTGTATGGAATGCCCCTCTTGTACTCTGAGAAGTCCCGCGAGTGACTGTGAGTGATGTTGTTCAACACGAGCGTCGGCATCCGCACTCGGAATGATATAGAGAACGTGACTGAGTTTCTCCCCTTCAAGGGATGCAATAGCCATTGGATTTCAGCATGCCCTTTCCACCTGTGTTGCAGAGCACGGGGCAGCGTAATGCCAATCCGCCGGGATTGTGGTACGGTTCTAGATGCCAGCGGTGTTCACTTCAAGAGAAGAGCTGGGAACTGCCTTGGCACATGGCAGCTGTTTGCTATCACACTGTGTACTGATGGATTGTGCCTGGAGACATTCGCTCTGTGCGGCCCGTTCATCTCCAAAGGGGTTATCTGAAGCGCATCCTCCACAGCGCCCCTTTGTGGAGATAGCTTGCGAAGGCGGTTCTCCAGGTGCCTTTGCATAGGAACCGTGTTGTACACCTGTTCCTTTGAGGATGCGGCCAAACTGTGCTCCCAAATTGCCAAAGCACGAAGGTGATGTAAGCTGAGGAGGCGTTCCAATGGACATTCAGGGCCTTCTCCTGAAGACATTTCTGACTAGGCAACTAACACACTGCTGGAGCCTTGAAGCTGGCTTCCCGATTCTGCTTCTTTATCAACAGAGATCACTCTGATCCAGTCGCCTTGGGGTAATACTTAGATTGGAATGCCTTCAGGCCCGCAGGCTTCTCTGTCGGCGTGCTGCGCTACATGCATTGCTCTGGATAGTTCGATTATGAACCGCACTTTTGCATCAGAGATGTTAAAGGCGATGATGAAACACTCCTTTGGGTAGAGTGCATTGCCCCTCTCCACAACTGCAAAGTGTAAAGAGCTCTGCGTAAAGTGCCAGGTTCTTCGAGAGGAATTCGTACAAAGCGGGAGTGGGCAGCTAGACTACGGATCGTAGCAACAGGTGAAACGTACCCGGAGGCTCTCGCTCACGATGCCAGTATGTGTGGCAACCTCCATGGTATCTGTATCCCCTAGAGACGCTACCTTACAAAGGTGAGCAAGGCACTGTGTGGATGGCCCCTCTTGTACACTGAGAAGTCCCGCGAGTGACTGTGAGTGTTGTTGTTCAAGCACGAGCGTCGGCATCCGCACTCGGAAATATATGGAGAACGTGACTGAGTTTCTCCCCTGCAAGGGATGAAATTGCCATTGGATTTCAGCATACCCTTTCCACCCGTGTTGCAGAGCGCGGGGCAGCGTAATGCCATTCCGCCGGGATTGTGGTCCTGTTCTAGATGCGAGCGGTGTTCACTCCAGAGGAGAGCTGGCAACTCCCTTGGCACATGGAAGCTGTTTTCTATCGCATTGTGTACTGATGGATTGTGCATGTAGACTTTCGCTCTGTGCGGTACGTTCACCTCCAAAGAGGTTATCTGAAGCTCATGCTCCACAGAGCCCCTTTGTGGAGATAGCTTGTGAAGGCGGTTCTCCGGGTGCCTTTGCGTAGGAACCATGTTGGACACCTGTTGTTTTGAGGATGCGGCCAATCTGTGCTCCCAAATTGCCAGAGCACCAAGGTGAAGTAAGCTGAGGAGGAGTTCCAATGGACATTCAGGGCCTTCTCCTGAAGACATTTCTGACTAGGCAACTAACACACTGCTGGAGCCTTGAAGCTGGCTTCCCGATTCTGCTTCTTTATCAACAGAGATCACTCGGACCCAGTCGCCTAGGGGAAATACTTAGACTGGAATGCCTTCAGGCCCGCACGCTTCTCTCTCGACGTCCTGCGCTACTTGCATTGCTCTAGATAGTTCGAGTATATGACTCGCACTGTTGCAGCGGAGATGTTAAAGGCGACGAGGATACTCTCCTTTGGGCAGAGAGCATTGCCCCTTACCAAAACTGCCAAGTTAAAGAGCTCTGCGTAAAGTGGCAGGTTCCTTGAGAGGAATTCGTACCAAGCAGGATTGGGAAGCAAGACTACGGATCGTAGCAACAGCTGAAACGTACCCGGAGGCTCTTGCTCACGATGGCAGTATGTGTGGCAACCTCCATGGTATCTGTATCCCCTCGAGAAGCTACCTTACAAAGGTGGGAAAGGCACTGTGTGGAATGCCCCTCTTGTACTCTGAGAAGTCTCGCGAGTGACTGTGAGTGATGTTGTTCAGGCACGAGCGTCAGCATCCGCACTCGTAATGATATAGAGAACGTGACTGAGTTTCTCCCCTGCAAGGGATGAAATTGCAATTGGGTTTCAACATTCCCTTTCCACGCCTGTTGCGGACCGCGGGGCAGCATAATGCCATTCAGCCTGGATTGTGGTCCTGTTCTTGATGCGTGCAGTGTTCACTTCCAGAGAAGAGCTGGCAACTCCCTTGGCACATGGAAGCTGTTTTCTATCACACTGTGTACTGATGGATTGTGCATGGAGACATTCGCTCTGTGCGGCCCGTTCACCTCCAAAGAGGTTATCCGATGCTCATCCTCCACAGCGCCGCTTTCTGCAGATAGCTTGAGAAGGCAGTTCTCCGGGTGCCTTTGCATAGGAACCGTTTTGGACACCTGTTCTTTTGAGGATGAGACCAAACTGTGCTCGTAAATTGCCAAATCACCAAGGTGAAGTAAGCTGAGGAGGCGTTGCAATGGACATTCAGGGCCTTCTCCTGAAGACATTTCTGACTAGGCAACTAACACAGTGCTGGAGCCTTGAGGCTGGCTTCTCGATTCTGCTTCTTTATCAACAGAGATCACTCTGACCCAGTCGCCTTGGGGAAATACTTAGACTGGAATGCCTTCAGGCCCGCGCGCTTCTCTGTCGGCGTCCTGCGCTACTTGCATTGCTCTAGATAGTTCGAGTATATCACCCGCACTGTTGCAGCGGAGATGTTAAAGGAGATGAGGAAACGCTTCTGTGGGCAGAGAGCATTGCCCCTTACCACAACTGCCAAGTGTAAAGAGCTCTGCGTAAAGTGGCAGGTTCCTCGAGAGGAATTCGTACCAAGCGGGATTGGACAGCAAGACTACGGATCGTAGCGACAGCTGAAACGTACCCAGTGGCTCTCGATCACGATGCCACTATGTGTGGCAACCTCCATGGTATCTGTACCCCTAGAGACGCTACCTTACAAAGGTGAGAAGGGCAATGTGTGGATTGCCCCTCTTGTACTCTGAGGAGTCCCGCGACTGACTGTGAGTGATGTTGTTCAAGCACGAGCGTCGGCATCCGCCCTCGAAATGATATAGACAACATCACTCAGTTTCTCCCATGCAAGGGATGCAATAGCCATTGGATTTCAGCATGCCCTTTCCACCCGTGTTGCAGAGCGCGGGGCAGCGTAATGCCATTCCCTCGGGATTGTGGTCCTGTTCTAGATGCGTGCGGTGTTCACTTCCAGAGAAGAGCTGGCAACTCCCTTGGCACATGGCAGCTGTTTTCTATCACACTGTGTACTGATGGATTGTGCATGGAGACATTCGCTCTGTGCGGCCCGTTCATCTCCAAAGGGGTTATCTGAAGCGCATCCTCCACAGCGCCCCTTTGTGGAGATAGGTTGCGAAGGCGGTTCTCCGGGTGCCTTTGCATAGGAACCGTGTTGTACACCTGTTCCTTTGAGGATGCGGCGAAACTGTGCTCCCAAATTGCCAAAGCACCAAGGTGAAGTAAGCTGAGGAGGCGTTCCAATGGACATTCAGGGCCTTCTCCTGAAGACATTTCTGACTAGGCAACTAACATACTGCTGGAGCCTTGAAGCTGGCTTCCCAATTCTGCTTCTTTATTAACAGAGATCACTCCGATCCAGTCGCCTTGGGGAAATACTTAGACTGGAATGCCTTCAGGCCCGCACGCTTCTCTTTTGGCGTGCTGCACTACTTGCATTGATCTGGATAGTTCGAGTATATGACCCGCACTGTTGCAGCGGAGATGTTAAAGGCGACGAGGATATTCTCCTGTGGGCAGAGAGCATAGCCCCTTACCAAAACTGCCAAGTGTAAAGAGCTCTGCGTAAAGTGCCAGGTTCTTCGAGAGGAATTCGTACAAAGCGGGACAGGGCAGCTAGACTACGGATCGTAGCAACAGCTGAAACGTACCCGGAGGCTCTCGCTCACGATGCCACTATGTGTGGCAACCTCCATGGTATCTGTACCCCTAGAGACGCTACCTTACAAAGGTGAGAAAGGCACTGTGTGGATGGCCCCTCTTGTACTCTGAGTAGTCCCGCGAGTGACTGTGAGTGATGTTTAAGCACGAGCGTCGGCATCCGCATTCGTAATGATATAGAGAACGTGACTGAGTTTCTCCCCGACAAGGGATGAAATTGCAATTGGATTTCAACATTCCCTTTCCACGCGTGTTGCAGACCGCGGGGCAGCATAATGCCATTCCGCCTGGATTGTGGTCCTGTTCTAGATGCGTGCAGTGTTCACTTCCAGAGAAGAGCTGGCAACTCCCTTGGCACATGGAAGCTGTTTTCTATCACACTGTGTACTGATGGATTGTGCATGGAGACATTCGCTCTGTGCGGCCCGTTCACCTCCAAACAGGTTATCCGATGCTCATCCTCCACAGCGCCGCTTTCTGCAGATAGCTTGAGAAGGCAGTTCTCCGGGTGCCTTTGCATAGGAACCGTTTTGGACACCTGTTCTTTTGAGGATGAGACCAAACTGTGCTCGTAAATTGCCAAATCACCAAGGTGAAGTAAGCTGAGGAGGCGTTGCAATGGACATTCAGGGCCTTTTCCTGAAGACATTTCTGACTAGGCAACTAACACACTGCTGGAGCCTTGAGGCTGGCTTCCCGATTCTGCTTCTTTATCAACAGAGATCACTCTGACCCAGTCGCCTTGGGGAAATACTTAGACTGGAATGCCTACAGACCCGCACGCTTCTCTGTCGGCGTCCTGCGCTACTTGCATTGCTCTAGATAGTTCGAGTATATCACCCGCACTGTTGCAGCGGAGATGTTAAAGGAGATGAGGAAACGCTTCTGTGGGCAGAGAGCATTGCCCCTTACCACAACTGACAAGTGTAAAGAGCTCTGCGTAAAGTGGCAGGTTCCTCGAGAGGAATTCGTACCAAGCGGGATTGGACAGCAAGACTACGGATCGTAGCGACAGCTGAAACGTACCCGGAGGCTCTCGCTCACGATGCCACTATGTGTGGCAACCTCCATGGTATCTGTACCCCTATAGACGCTACCTCACAAAGGTGAGAAAGGCAATGTGTGGAATGCCCCTCTTGTACTCTGAGGAGTTTCGCGAGTGACTGTGAGTGATGTTGTTCAAGCACGAGCGTCGGCATCCGCCCTCGGAATGATATAGACAACGTGACTGAGTTTCTCCCCTGCAAGGGATGTAATTGCCATTGGATTTCAGCATGCCCTTTCCACCCGTGTTGCAGAGCGCGGGGCAGCGTAATGCCATTCCCTCGGGATTGTGGTCCTGTTCTAGATGCGTGCGGTGTTCACTTCCAGAGAAGAGCTGGCAACTCCCTTGGCACATGGAAGCTGTTTTCTATCACACTGTGTACTGATGGATTGTGCATGGAGACATTCGCTCTGTGCGGCCCGTTATCTTCCAAAGAGGTTATCTAATGCTCATCCTCCACAGCGCCCCTTTCTGGAGATAGCTTGAGAAGGCGGTTCTCCGGGTGCCTTTGCATAGGAACCGTTTTGACAACCTGTTCTTTTGAGGATGAGACCAAACTGTGCTCTTAAATTGCCAAATCACCAAGGAGAAGTAAGCTGAGGAGGAGTTGCAATGGACATTCAGGGCCTTCTCCTGAAGACATTTCTGACTAGGCAACTAACACACTGCTGGAGCCTTGAAGCTGGCTTCCCGATTCTGCTTCTTTATCAACAGAGATCACTCTGATCCAGTCGCCTTGGGGTAATACTTAGATTGGAATGCCTTCAGGCCCGCAACTTCTCTGTCGGCGTGCTGCGCTACATGCATTGCTCTGGATAGTTCGATTATGAACCGCACTTTTGCAGCAGAGATGTTAAAGGCGATGAGGAAACACTCCTTTGGGAAGAGAGCATTGCCCCTCTCCACAACTGCAAAGTGTAAAGAGCTCTGCGTAAAGTGCCAGGTTCTTCGAGAGGAATTCGTACAAA
>BNJM01001010.1:83693-104574 GCA_015472975.1 Rousettus leschenaultii | reverse complement strand
CCTTCAGGCCCGCACGCTTCTCTGTCGGCGACCTGCGCTACTTGCATTGCTCTAGAGGTTCGAGTATATCACCCGCACTGTTGCAGCGGAGATGTTAAAGGCGACGAGGAAACTCTCCTGTGGGCAGAGAGCATTGCCCCTTACAACAACTGCCAAGTGTAAAGAGCTCTGCGTAAAGTGGCAGGTTCCTCGGGAGGAATTCGTACCAAGCGGGATTGGGCAGCAAGACTACGGATCGTAGCGACAGCTGAAACGTACCCGGAGGCTCTCGCTCACGATGCCAGTATGTGTGGCAACCTCCATGGTATCTGTATCCCCTGGAGATGCTACCTTACAACGGTGATAAAAGCACTGTGTGGGATGCCCCTCTTGTACACTGAGAAGTCCCTCGAGCGACTGTGAGTGATGTTGTTTAACACGAGCGTCGGCATCCACACTCGGAATGATATAGAGAACGTGACTGAGTTTCTCCGCTTCAAGGGATGCAATAGCCATTTGATTTCAGCATGCCCTTTCCACCCGTGTTGCAGAGCACGGGGCAGCGTAATGCCATTCCGCCGGGATTGTGGTCCTGTTCTAGATGCGAGCGGTGTTCACTCCAGAGGAGAGCTGGCAACTCCCTTGGCACATGGAAGCTGTTTTCTATCGCACTGTGTACTGATGGATTGTGCATGGAGACTTTCGCTCTGTGCGGTCCGTTCACCTCCAAAGAGGTTATCTGAAGCTCATCCTCCACAGCCCCCCTTTGTGGAGATAGCTTGTGAAGGCGGTTCTCCGGGTGCCTTAGCGTAGGAACCGTGTTAGACACCTGTTGTTTTGAGGATGCGGCCAATCTGTGCTCCCAAATTGCCAGAGCACCAAGGTGAAGTAAGCTGAGGAGGAGTTCCAATGGACATTCAGGGCCTTCTCCTGAAGACATTTCTGACTAGGCAACTAACACACTGCTGGAGCCTTGAAGCTGGCTTCCCGATTCTGCTTCTTTATCAACAGAGATCACTCTGATCCAGTCGCCTTGGGGTAATACTTAGATTGGAATGCCTTCAGGCCCGCAGGCTTCTCTGTCGGCGTGCTGCGCTACATGCATTGCTCTGGATAGTTCGATTATGAACCGCACTTTTGCAGCAGAGATGTTAAAGGCGATGAGGAAACACTCCTTTGGGAAGAGAGCATTGCCCCTCTCCACAACTGCAAAGTGTAAAGAGCTCTGCGTAAAGTGCCAGGTTCTTCGAGAGGAATTCGTACAAAGCGGGAGTGGGCAGCTAGACTACAGATCGTAGCAACAGTTGAAACTGACCCGGAGGCTCTCGCTCACGATGCCAGTATGTGTGGCAACCTCCATGGTATCTGAATCCCCTAGAGACGCTACCTTACAAAGGTGAGCAAGGCACTGTGTGGATGGCCCCTCTTGTACACTGAGAAGTCCCGCGAGTGACTGTGAGTGTTGTTGTTCAAGCACGAGCGTCGGCATCCGCACTCGGAAATATATGGAGAACGTGACTGAGTTTCTCCCCTGCAAGGGATGAAATTGCCATTGGATTTCAGCATACCCTTTCCACCCGTGTTGCAGAGCGCGGGGCAGCGTAATGCCATTCCGCCGGGATTGTGGTCCTGTTCTAGATGCGAGCGGTGTTCACTCCAGAGGAGAGCTGGCAACTCCCTTGGCACATGGAAGCTGTTTTCTATCGCACTGTGTACTGATGGATTGTGCATGGAGACTTTCGCTCTGTGCGGTCCGTTCACCTCCAAAGAGGTTATCTGAAGCTCATCATCCACAGCCACCCTTTGTGGAGATAGCTTGTGAAGGCGGTTCTCCGGGTGCCTTAGCGTAGGAACCGTGTTGGACACCTGTTGTTTTGAGGATGCGGCCAATCTGTGCTCCCAAATTGCCAGAGCACCAAGGTGAAGTAAGCTGAGGAGGAGTTCCAATGGACATTCAGGGCCTTCTCCTGAAGACATTTCTGACTAGGCAACTAACACACTGCTGGAGCCTTGAAGCTGGCTTCCCGATTCTGCTTCTTTATCAACAGAGATCACTCTGACCCAGTCGCCTTGGGGAAATACTTAGACTGGAATGCCTTCAGGCCCGCACGCTTCTCTCTCGACGTCCTGCGCTACTTGCATTTCTCTGGATATTTCGAGTATATGACTCGCACTGCTGCAGCGGAGATGTTAAAGGCGACGAGGATACTCTCCTTTCGGCAGAGAGCATTGCCCCTTACCAAAACTGCCAAGTGTAAAGAGCTCTGCGTAAAGTGGCAGGTTCCTCGAGAGGAATTCGTACCAAGCAGGATTGGGCAGCAAGACTACGGATCGTAGCAACAGCTGAAACGTACCCGGAGGCTCTCGCTCACGATGCCACTATGTGTGCCAACCTCCATGGTATCTGTCCCCCTAGAGACTCTACCTTACAAAGGTGAGAAAGGCAATGTGTGGAATGCCCCTCTTGTACTCTGAGGAGTCCCGCGAGTGACTGTGAGTGATGTTGTTCAAGCACGAGCGTCGGCATCCGCCCTCGGAATGATATAGACAACGTGACTGAGTTTCTCCTCTGCAAGGGATGCAATTGCCATTGGATTTCAGCATGCCCTTTCCACCCGTGTTGCAGAGCGCGGGGCAGCGTAATGCCATTCCCTCGGGATTGTGGTCCTGTTCTAGATGCGTGCGGTGTTCACTTCCAGAGAAGAGCTGTCAACTCCCTTGGCACATGGAAGCTGTTTTCTATCACACTGTGTACTGATGGATTGTGCATGGAGACATTCGCTCTGTGCGGCCCGTTCACCTCCAAAGAGGTTATCTGTTGCTCATCCTCCACAGCGCCCCTTTCTGGAGATAGCTTGAGAAGGCAGTTCTCCGGGTGCCTTTGCATAGGAACCGTGTTGGACACCTGTTCTTTTGAGGATGAGACCAAACTGTGCTCTTAAATTGCCACATCACCAAGGAGAAGTAAGCTGAAGAGGCGTTGCAATGGACATTCAGGGCCTTCTCCTGAAGACATTTCTGACTAGCCAACTAACACACTGCTGGAACCTTGAAGGTAGCTTCCCTATTCTGCTTCTTTATCAACAGAGTTCACTCTGACCCAGTCGCCTTGGGGAAATACTTAGACTGGAATGCCTTCAGGCCGGCACGCTTCTCTGTCGGCGTGTGGCGCTACTTGCATTGCTCTGGATAGTTCGAGTATATGACTCGCACTGTTGCAGCGGAGATGTTAAAGGCGATGAGGAAACTCTCCTGTGGGCAGAGAGCATTGCCCCTTACAACAACTGCCAAGTGTAAAGAGCTCTGCGTAAAGTGGCAGGTTCCTCGAGAGGAATTCGTACCAAGCGGGATTGGGCAGCAAGACTACGGATCGTAGCGACAGCTGAAACGTACCCGGAGGCTCTCGCTCACGATGCCAGTATGTGTGGCAACCTCCATGGTATCTGTATCCCCTGGAGACGCTACCTTACAACGGTGATAAAAGCACTGTGTGGGATGCCCCTCTTGTACACTGAGAAGTCCCGCGAGTGACTGTGAGTGATGTTGTTTAACACGAGCGTCGGCATCCGCACTCGGAATGATATAGAGAACGTGACTGAGTTTCTCCGCTTCAAGGGATGCAATAGCCATTTGATTTCAGCATGCCCTTTCCACCCGTGTTGCAGAGCACGGGGCAGCGTAATGCCATTCCGCGGGGATTGTGGTACGGTTCTAGATGCCAGCGGTGTTCACTTCAAGAGTAGAGCTGGGAACTGCCTTGGCACATTGCAGCTGTTTGCTATCACACTGTGTACTGATGGATTGTGCCTGGAGACATTCGCTCTGTGCGGCCCGTTCATCTCCAAAGGGGTTATCTGAAGCGCATCCTCCACAGCGCCCCTTTGTGGAGATAGCTTGCGAAGGCGGTTCTCCGGGTGCCTTTGCATAGGAACCGTGTTGTACACCTGTTCCTTTGAGGATGCGGCCAAACTGTGCTCCCAAATTGCCAAAGCACCAAGGTGAAGTAAGCTGAGGAGGCGTTCCAATGGACATTCAGGTCCTTCTCCTGAAGACATTTCTGACTAGGCAACTAACACACTGCTGGAGCCTTGAAGATGGCTTCCCTATTCTGCTTCTTTATCAACAGAGATCACTCTGACCCAGTCTCCTTGGGGAAATACTTAGACTGGAATGCCTTCAGGCCCGCACGCTTCTCTTTTGGCGTGCGGCACTACTTGCATTGCTCTGGATAGTTCGAGTATATGACCCGCACTGTTGCAGCGGAGATGTTAAAGGCGACGAGGATACTCTCCTGTGGGCAGAGAGCATAGCCCCTTACCAAAACTGCCAAGTGTAAAGAGCTCTGCGTAAAGTGACAGGTTCCTCGAGAGGAATTCGTACAAAGCAGGATTGGGCAGCAAGACTACGGATCGTAGCAACAGCGGAAACGTACCCGGAGGCTCTCGCTCACGATGCCACTATGTGAGGCAACCACCATGGTATCTGTAACCCCTCGAGAAGCTACCTTACAAAGGTGAGAAAGGCACTGTGTGGAATGCCCCTCTTGTACTCTGAGAAGTCCCGCGAGTGACTGTGAGTGATGTTGTTTAAGCACGAGCGTCGGCATCCGCACTCGT
Organism: Rousettus leschenaultii; assembly: GCA_015472975.1. Lineage (NCBI taxonomy): Eukaryota > Metazoa > Chordata > Mammalia > Chiroptera > Pteropodidae > Rousettus > Rousettus leschenaultii. Next base: position 99,979 of record BNJM01001010.1, on the reverse strand, counting down.
AATGATATAGAGAACGTGACTGAGTTTCTCCCCGGCAAGGGATGAAATTGCAATTGGATTTCAACATTCCCTTTCCACGCGTGTTGCAGACCGCGGGGCAGCATAATGCCATTCCGCCTGGATTGTGGTCCTGTTCTAGATGCGTACAGTGTTCACTTCCAGAGAAGAGCTGGCAACTCCCTTGGCACATGGAAGCTGTTTTCTTTCACACTGTGTACTGATGGATTGTGCATGGAGACATTCGCTCTGTGCGGCCCGTTCACCTCCAAAGAGGTTATCTGATGCTCATCCTCCACAGCGCCGCTTTCTGCAGATAGCTTGAGAAGGCAGTTCTCCGGGTGCCTTTGCATAGGAACCGTTTTGGACACCTGTTCTTTTGAGGATGAGACCAAACTGTGCTCGTAAATTGCCAAATCACCAAGGTGAAGTAAGCTGAGGAGGCGTTGCAATGGATATTCAGGGCCTTCTCCTGTAGACATTTCTGACTAGGCAACTAACACACTGCTGGAGCCTTGAGGCTGGCTTCCCGATTCTGCTTCTTTATCAACAGAGATCACTCTGACCCAGTCGCCTTGGGGAAATACTTAGACTGGAATGCCTTCAGGCCCGCACGCTTCTCTGTCGGCGTCCTGCGCTACTTGCATTGCTCTAGATAGTTCGAGTATATCACCCGCACTGTTGCAGCGGAGATGTTAAAGGAGATGAGGAAACGCTTCTGTGGGCAGAGAGCATTGCCCCTTACCACAACTGCCAAGTGTAAAGAGCTCTGCGTAAAGTGGCAGGTTCCTCGAGAGGAATTCGTACCAAGCGGGATTGGACAGCAAGACTACGGATCGTAGCGACAGCTGAAACGTACCCAGAGGCTCTCGCTCACGATGCCACTATGTGTGGCAACCTCCATGGTATCTGTACCCCTAGAGACGCTACCTTACAAAGGTGAGAAAGGCAATGTGTGGAATGCCCCTCTTGTACTCTGAGGAGTCCCGCGAGTGACTGTGAGTGATGTTGTTCAAGCACGAGCGTAGGCATCCGCCCTCGGAATGATATAGACAACGTGACTGAGTTTCTCCCCTGCAAGGGATGCAATTGCCATTGGATTTCAGCATACCCTTTACACCCGTGTTGCAGAGCGCGAGGCAGTGTAATGCCATTCCGCCGGGATTGTGGTCCTGTTCTAGATGCGAGCGGTGTTCACTCCAGAGGAAAGCTGGCAACTCCCTTGGCACATGGAAGCTGTTTTCTATCGCACTGTGTACTGATGGATTGTGCATGGAGACTTTCGCTCTGTGCGGTCCGTTCACCTCCAAAGAGGTTATCTGAAGCTCATCCTCCACAGCGCCCCTTTGTGGAGATAGCTTATGAAGGCGGTTCTCCGGGTGCCTTTGCGTAGGAACCGTGTTGGACACCTGTTGTTTTGAGGATGCGGCCAATCTGTGCTCCCAAATTGCCAGAGCACCAAGGTGAAGTATGCTGAGGAGGAGGAATTCCAGTGGACATTCAGGGCCTTCTCCTGAAGACATTTCTGACTAGGCAACTAACACACTGCTGGAGCCTTGAAGGTGGCTTGCCTATTCTGCTTCTTTATCAACAGAGATCACTCTGACCCAGTCGCCTAGGGGAAATACTTAGACTGGAATGCCTTCAGGTCCGCACGCTTCTCTCTCGACATCCTGCGCTACTTGCATTGCTCTGGATAGTTCGAGTATATGACTCGCAGTGTTGCAGCGGAGATGTTAAAGGCGACGAGGATACTCGCCTTTGGGAAGAGAGCATTGCCCCTTACCAAAACTGCCAAGTGTACAGAGCTCTGCGTAAAGTGGCAGGTTCCTCGAGAGGAATTCGTACCAAGCGGGATTGGGCAGCAAGACTACGGATCGTAGCAACAGCTGAAACGTACCCGCAGGCTCTTGCTCACTATGTCAGTATGTGTGGCAACCTCCATGGTATCTGTATCCCCTAGAGAAGCTACCTTACAAAGGTGAGAAAGGCACTGTGTGGAATGCCCCTCTTGTACTCTGAGAAGTCCCGCGAGTGACTGTGAGTGATGTTGTTCAAGCACGAGCGTCGGCATCCGCACTCGTAATGATATAGGGAACGTGACTGAGTTTCTCCCCTGCAAGGGATGAAATTGCAATTGGATTTCAACATTCCCTTTCCACGCGTGTTGCAGACCGCGGGGCAGCATAATGCCATTCCGCCTGGATTGTGGTCCTGTTCTTGATGCGTGCAGTGTTCACTTCCAGAGAAGAGCTGGCAACTCCCTTGGCACATGGAAGCTGTTTTCTATCACACTGTGTACTGATGGATAGTGCATGGAGACATTCGCTCTGTGCGGCCCGTTCACCTCCAAAAAGGTTATCCGATGCTCATCCTCCACAGCGCCGCTTTCTGCAGATAGCTTGAGAAGGCAGTTCTCCGGGTGCCTTTGCATAGGAACCGTGTTGGACACCTGTTATTTTGAGGATGAGACCAAACTGTGCTCTTAAATTGCCACATCACCAAGGAGAAGTAAGCTGAGGAGGCGTTGCAATGGACATTCAGGGCCTTCTCCTGAAGACATTTCTGACTAGGAAACTAACACAGTGCTGGAGCCTTGAGGCTGGCTTCTCCATTCTGCTTCTTTATCAACAGAGATCACTCTGACCCAGTCGCCTTGGGGAAATACTTAGCCTGGAATGCCTTCAGGCCCGCACGCTTCTCTGTCGGCGACCTGCGCTACTTGCATTGCTCTAGAGGTTCGAGTATATCACCCGCACTGTTGCAGCGGAGATGTTAAAGGCGACGAGGAAACTCTCCTGTGGGCAGAGAGCATTGCCCCTTACAACAACTGCCAAGTGTAAAGAGCTCTGCGTAAAGTGGCAGGTTCCTCGAGAGGAATTCGTACCAAGCGGGATTGGGCAGCAAGACTACGGATCGTAGCGACAGCTGAAACGTACCCGGAGGCTCTCGCTCACGATGCCAGTATGTGTGGCAACCTCCATGGTATCTGTATCCCCTGGAGACGCTACCTTACAACGGTGATAAAAGCACTGTGTGGGATGCCCCTCTTGTACACTGAGAAGTCCCTCGAGTGACTGTGAGTGATGTTGTTTAACACGAGCGTCGGCATCCGCACTCGGAATGATATAGAGAACGTGACTGAGTTTCTCCGCTTCAAGGGATGCAATAGCCATTTGATTTCAGCATGCCCTTTCCACCCGTGTTGCAGAGCACGGGGCAGCGTAATGCCATTCCGCCGGGATTGTGGTACGGTTCTAGATGCCAGCGGTGTTCACTTCAAGAGAAGAGCTGGGAACTGCCTTGGCACATGGCAGCTGTTTGCTATCACACTGTGTACTGATGGATTGTGCCTGGAGACATTCGCTCTGAGCGGCCCGTTCATCTCCAAAGGGGTTACCTGAAGCGCATCCTCCACAGCGCCCCTTTGTGCAGATAGCTTGCGAAGGCGGTTCTCCGGGTGCCTTTGCATAGGAACCGTGTTGTACACCTGTTCCTTTGAGGATGCGGCCAAACTGTGCTCCCAAATTGCCAAAGCACCAAGGTGAAGTAAGCTGAGGAGGCGTTCCAATGGACATTCAGGGCCTTCTCCTGAAGACATTTCTGACTAGGCAACTAACACACTGCTGGAGCCTTGAAGCTGGCTTCGCTCTACTGCTTCTTTATCAACAGAGATCACTCTGACCCAGTCGCCTTGGGGAAATACTTAGACTGGAATGCCTTCAGGCCCGCACGCTTCTCTTTTGGCGTGCTGCACTACTTGCATTGCACTGGATAGTTCGAGTATATGACTCGCACTGTTGCAGCGGAGATGTTAAAGGCGACGAGGATACTCTCCTGTGGGCAGAGAGCATAGCCCTTTACCAAAACTGCCAAGTGTAAAGAGCTCTGCGTAAAGTGGCAGGTTCCTCGAGAGGAATTCGTACCAAGCAGGATTGGGCAGAAAGACTACGGATCGTAGCAACAGCTGAAACGTACCCGGAGGCTCTTGCTCACGATGCCAGTATGTGTGGCAACCTCCATGGTATCTGTATCCCCTCGAGAAGCTACCTTACAAAGGTGAGAAAGGCACTGTGTGGATGGCCCCTCTTGTACACTGAGAAGTCCCGCGAGTGACTGTGAGTGATGTTGTTCAAGCACGAGCGTCGGCATCCGCACTCGGAAATATATGGAGAACGTGACTGAGTTTCTCCCCTGCAAGGGATGAAATTGCCATTGGATTTCAGCATACCCTTTCCACCCGTGTTGCAGAGCGCGGGGCAGCGTAATGCCATTCCGCCGGGATTGTGATCCTGTTCTAGATGCGTGCAGGGTTCACTTCCAGAGAAGAGCTGGCAACTCCCTTGGCACATGGAAGCTGTGTTCTATCACAGTGTGTACTGATGGATTGTGCATGGAGACATTCGCTCTGTGCGGCCCGTTCACCTCCAAAGAGGTTATCTGATGCTCATCCTCCACAGCGCCGCCTTCTGCAGATAGATTGAGAAGGCAGTTCTCCGGGTGCCTTTGCATAGGAACCGTTTTGGACACCTGTTCTTTTGAGGATGAGACCAAACTGTGCTCGTAAATTGCCAAATCACCAAGGTGAAGTAAGCTGAGGAGGCGTTGCAATGGACATTCAGGGCCTTCTCCTGAAGACATTTCTGACTAGGCAACTAACACACTGCTGGAGCCTTGAGGCTGGCTTCCCGATTCTGCTTCTTTATCAACAGAGATCACTCTGACCCAGTCGCCTTGGGGAAATACTTAGACTGGAATGCCTTCAGGCCCGATCGCTTCTCTGTCGGCGTCCTGCGCTACTTGCATTGCTCTAGATAGTTCGAGTATATCACCCGCACCGTTGCAGCGGAGATGTTAAAGGAGATGAGGAAACGCTTCTGTGGGCAGAGAGCATTGCCCCTTACCACAACTGCCAAGTATAAAGAGCTCTGCGTGAAGTGGCAGGTTCCTCGAGAGGAATTCGTACCAAGCGGGATTGGACAGCAAGACTACGGATCGTAGCGACAGCTGAAACGTACCCAGAGGCTCTCGCTCACGATGCCACTAAGTGTGGCAACCTCCATTGTATCTGTACCCCTAGAGATGCTACCTTACAAAGGTGAGAAAGGCAATGTGTGGAATGCCCCTCTTGTACTCTGAGGAGTCCCGCGAGTGACTGTGAGTGATGTTGTTCAAGCACGAGCGTCGGCATCCGCCCTCGGAATGATATAGACAACGTGACTGAGTTTCTCCCCTGCAAGGGATGCAATTGCCATTGGATTTCAGCATGCCCTTTCCACCCGTGTTGCAGAGCGCGGGGCAGCGTAATGCCATTCCCTCGGGATTGTGGTCCTGTTCTAGATGCGTGCGGTGTTCACTTCCAGAGAAGAGCTGGCAACTCCCTTGGCACATGGAAGCTGTTTTCTATCACACTGTGTACTGATGGATTGTCCATGGAGACATTCGCTCTGAGCGGCCCGTTCTCCTCCAAAGAGGTTATCTGATGCTCATCCTCCACAGCGCCCCTTTCTGGAGATAGCTTGAGAAGGCGGTTCTCCGGGTGCCTTTGCATAGGAACCGTTTTGACAACCTGTTCTTTTGAGGATGAGACCAAACTGTGCTCTTAAATTGCCAAATCACCAAGGAGAAGTAAGCTGAGCAAGAGTTGCAATGGACATTCAGGGCCTTCTCCTGAAGACATTTCTGACTAGGCAACTAACACACTGCTGGAGCCTTGAAGCTGGCTTCCCGATTCTGCTTCTTTATCAACAGAGATCACTCTGATCCAGTCGCCTTGGGGTAATACTTAGATTGGAATGCCTTCAGGCCCGCAGGCTTCTCTGTCGGCGTGCTGCGCTACATGCATTGCTCTGGATAGTTCGATTATGAACCGCACTTTTGCAGCAGAGATGTTAAAGGCGATGAGGAAACACTCCTTTGGGAAGAGAGCATTGCCCCTCTCCACAACTGCAAAGTGTAAAGAGCTCTGCGTAAAGTGCCAGGTTCTTCGAGAGGAATTCGTACAAAGCGGGAGTGGGCAGCTAGACTACGGATCGTAGCAACAGCTGAAACGTACCCGGAAGCTCTCGATCACGATGCCAGTATGTGTGGCAACCTCCATGGTATCTGTATCCCCTAGAGACGCTACCTTACAAAGGTGAGCAAGGCACTGTGTGGATGGCCCCTCTTGTACACTGAGAAGTCCCGCGAGTGACTGTGAGTGTTGTTGTTCAAGCACGAGCGTCGGCATCCGCACTCGGAAATATATGGAGAACGTGACTGAGTTTCTCCCCTGCAAGGGATGAAATTGCCATTGGATTTCAGCATACCCTTTCGAACCCGTGTTGCACACCGCGGGGCAGCATAATGCCATTCCGCCTGGATTGTGGTCCTGTTCTAGATGCGTGCAGTGTTCACTTCCAGAGAAGAGCTGGCAACTCCCTTGGCACATGGAAGCTGTTTTCTATCACACTGTGTACTGATGGATTGTGCATGGAGACATTCTCTCTGTGCGGCCCGTTCACCTCAAAAAAGGTTATCCGATGCTCATCCTCCACAGCGCCGCTTTCTGCAGATAGCTTGAGAAGGCAGTTCTCCGGGTGCCTTTGCATAGGAACCGTGTTGGACACCTGTTCTTTTGAGGATGAGACCAAACTGTGCTCTTAAATTGCCACATCACCAAGGAGAAGTAAGCTGAGGAGGCGTTGCAATGGACATTCAGGGCCTTCTCCTGAAGACATTTCTGACTAGGCAACTAACACAGTGCTGGAGCCTTGAGGCTGGCTTCTCGATTCTGCTTCTTTATCAACAGAGATCACTCTGACCCAGTCGCCTTGGGGAAATACTTAGACTGGAATGCCTTCAGGCCCGCACGCTTCTCTGTCGGCGACCTGCGCTACTTGCATTGCTCTAGAGGTTCGAGTATATCACCCGCACTGTTGCAGCGGAGATGTTAAAGGCGACGAGGAAACTCTCCTGTGGGCAGAGAGCATTGCCCCTTACAACAACTGCCAAGTGTAAAGAGCTCTGCGTAAAGTGGCAGGTTCCTCGAGAGGAATTCGTACCAAGCGGGATTGGGCAGCAAGACTACGGATCGTAGCGACAGCTGAAACGTACCCGGAGGCTCTCGCTCACGATGCCAGTATGTGTGGCAACCTCCATGGTATCTGTATCCCCTGGAGACGCTACCTTACAACGGTGATAAAAGCACTGTGTGGGATGCCCCTCTTGTACACTGAGAAGTCCCTCGAGTGACTGTGAGTGATGTTGTTTAACACGAGCGTCGGCATCCGCACTCGGAATGATATAGAGAACGTGACTGAGTTTCTCCGCTTCAAGGGATGCAATAGCCATTTGATTTCAGCATGCCCTTTCCACCCGTGTTGCAGATCACGGGGCAGCGTAATGCCATTCCGCCGGGATTGTGGTACGGTTCTAGATGCCAGCGGTGTTCACTTCAAGAGAAGAGCTGGGAACTGCCTTGGCACATGGCAGCTGTTTGCTATCACACTGTGTACTGATGGATTGTGCCTGGAGACATTCGCTCTGTGCGGCCCGTTCATCTCCAAAGGGGTTACCTGAAGCGCATCCTCCTCAGCGCCCCTTTGTGGAGATAGCTTGCGAAGGCGGTTCTCCGGGTGCCTTTGCATAGGAACCGTGTTGTACACCTGTTCCTTTGAGGATGCGGCCAAACTGTGCTCCCAAATTGCCAAAGCACCAAGGTGAAGTAAGCTGAGGAGGCGTTCCAATGGACATTCAGGGCCTTCTCCTGAAGACATTTCTGACTAGGCAACTAACACACTGCTGGAGCCTTGAAGCTGGCTTCCCGATTCTGCTTCTTTATCAACAGAGATCACTCTGATCCAGTCGCCTTGGGGTAATACTTAGATTGGAATGCCTTCAGGCCCGCAGGCTTCTCTGTCGGCGTGCTGCGCTACATGCATTGCTCTGGATAGTTCGATTATGAACCGCACTTTTGCAGTAGAGATGTTAAATGCGATGTGGAAACACTCCTTTGGGAAGAGAGCATTGCCCCTCTCCACAACTGCAAAGTGTAAAGAGCTCTGCGTAAAGTGCCAGGTTCTTCGAGAGGAATTCGTACAAAGCGGGAGTGGGCAGGTAGACTACGGATCGTAGCAACAGCTGAAACGTACCCGGAGGCTCTCGCTCACGATGCCAGTATGTGTGGCAACCTCCATGGTATCTGTATCCCCTAGAGACGCTACCTTACAAAGGTGAGCAAGGCACTGTGTGGATGGCCCCTCTTGTACACTGAGAAGTCCCGCGAGTGACTGTGAGTGTTGTTGTTCAAGCATGAGCGTCGGCATCCGCACTCGGAAATATATGGAGAACGTGACTGAGTTTCTCCCCTGCAAGGGATGAAATTGCCATTGGATTTCAGCATACCCTTTCCACCCGTGTTGCAGAGCGCGGGGCAGCGTAATGCCATTCCGCCGGGATTGTGGTCCTGTTCTAGATGCGAGCGGTGTTCACCCCAGAGGAGAGTTGGCAACTCCCTTGGCACATGGAAGCTGTTTTCTATCGCACTGTGTACTGATGGATTGTGCATGGAGACTTTCGCTCTGTGCGGTCCGTTCACCTCCAAAGAGGTTATCTGAAGCTCATCCTCCACAGCGCCCCTTTGTGGAGATAGCTTGTGAAGGCGGTTCTCCGGGTGCCTTAGCGTAGGAACCGTGTTGGACACCTGTTGTTTTGAGGATGCGGCCAATCTGTGCTCCCAAATTGCCAGAGCACCAAGGTGAAGTAAGCTGAGGAAGAGTGCCAATGGACATTCAGGGCCTTCTCCTGAAGACATTTCTGACTAGGCAACTAACACACTGCTGGAGCCTTGAAGCTGGCTTCCCTATTCTGCTTCTTTATCAACAGACATCACTCTGACCCAGTCGCCTAGGGGAAATACTTAGACTGGAATGCCTTCAGGCCCACACGCTTCTCTCTACGTCCTGCGCTACTTGCATTGCTCTGGATAGTTCGAGTATATGACTCGCACTGTTGCAGCAGAGATGTTAAAGGCGACGAGGATACTCTCCTTTGGGCAGAGAGCATTGCCCCTTAACAAAACTGCCAAGTGTAAAGAGCTCTGCGTAAAGTGGCAGGTTCCTCGAGAGGAATTCGTACCAAGCAGGATTGGGCAGCAAGACTACGGATCGTAGCAACAGCTGAAACGTACCCGGAGGCTCTCGCTCACGATGCCACTATGTGTGGCAACCTCCATGGTATCTGTACCCCTAGAGACGCTACCTTACAAAGGTGAGAAAGGCACTGTGTGGAATGCCCCTCTTGTACTCTGAGAAGTCCCGCGAGTGACTGTGAGTGATGTTGTTTAAGCACGAGCGTCGGCATCCGCACTCGTAATGATATAGAGAACGTGACTGAGTTTCTCCCAGGCAAGGGATGAAATTGCAATTGGATTTCAACATTCCCTTTCCACGCGTGTTGCAGACCGCGGGGCAGCATAATGCCATTCCGCCTGGACTGTGGTCCTGTTCTAGATGCGTGCAGTGTTCACTTCCAGAGAAGAGCTGGCAACTCCCTTGGCACATGGAAGCTGTTTTCTATCACACTGTGTACTGATGGATTGTGCATGGAGACATTCGCTCTGTGCGGCCCGTTCACCTCCAAAGAGGTTATCTGATGCTCATCCTACACAGCGCCGCTTTCTGCAGATAGCTTGAGAAGGCAGTTCTCCGGGTGCCTTTGCATAGGAACCGTTTTGGACACCTGTTCTTTTGAGGATGAGACCAAACAGTGCTCGTAAATTGCCAAATCACCAAGGTGAAGTAAGCTGAGGAGGCGTTGCAATGGACATTCAGGGCCTTCTCCTGAAGACATTTCTGACTAGGCAACTAACACACTGCTGGAGCCTTGAGGCTGGCTTCCCGATTCTGCTTCTTTATCAACAGAGATCACTCTGACCCAGTCGCCTTGGGGAAATACTTAGACTGGAATGCCTTCAGGCCCGCACGCTTCTCTCTCGACGTCCTGCGCTACTTGCATTGCGCTGGATAGTTCGAGTATATGACTCGCACTGTTGCAGCGGAGATGTTAAATGCGACGAGGATACTCTCCTTTGGGCAGAGAGCATTGCCCCTTACCACAACTGCCAAGTGTAAAGAGCTCTGCGTAAAGTGGCAGGTTCCTCGAGAGGAATTCGTACCAAGCGGGAGTGGACAGCAAGACTACGGATCGTAGCGACAGCTGAAACGTACCCAGAGGCTCTCGCTCACGATGCCACTATGTGTGGCAACCTCCATGGTATCTGTACCCCTAGAGACGCTACCTCACAAAGGTGAGAAAGGCAATGTGTGGAATGCCCCTCTTGTACTCTGAGGAGTCCCGCGAGTGACTGTGAGTGATGTTGTTCAAGCACGAGCGTCGGCATCCGCCCTCGGAATGATATAGACAACGTGACTGAGTTTCTCCCCTGCAAGGGATGCAATTGCCATTGGATTTCAGCATGCCCTTTCCACCCGTGGTGCAGAGCGCGGGGCAGCGTAATGCCATTCCCTCGGGATTGTGGTCCTGTTCTAGATGCGTGCGGTGTTCACTTCCAGAGAAGAGCTGGCAACTCCCTTGGCACATGGAAGCTGTTTTCTATCACACTGTGTACTGATGGATTGTGCATGGAGACATTCGCTCTGTGCGGCCCGTTCTCCTCCAAAGAGGTTATCTAATGCTCATCCTCCACAGCGCCCCTTTCTGGAGATAGCTTGAGAAGGCGGGGCTCCGGGTGCCTTTGCATAGGAACCGTTTTGACAACCTGTTCTTTTGAGGATGAGACCAAACTGTGCTCTTAAATTGCCAAATCACCAAGGAGAAGTAAGCTGAGGAGGAGTTGCAATGGACATTCAGGGCCTTCTCCTGAAGACATTTCTGACTAGGCAACTAACACACTGCTGGAGCCTTGAAGCTGGCTTCCCGATTCTGCTTCTTTATCAACAGAGATCACTCTGATCCAGTCGCCTTGGGGTAATACTTAGATTGGAATGCCTTCAGGCCCGCAGGCTTCTCTGTCGGCGTGCTGCGCTACATGCATTGCTCTGGATAGTTCGATTATGAACCGCACTTTTGCAGCAGAGATGTTAAAGGCGATGAGGAAACACTCCTTTGGGAAGAGAGCATTGCCCCTCTCCACAACTGCAAAGTGTAAAGAGCTCTGCGTAAAGTGCCAGGTTCTTCGAGAGGAATTCGTACAAAGCGGGAGTGGGCAGCTAGACTACGGATCGTAGCAACAGCTGAAACGTACCCGGAGGCTCTCGCTCACGATGCCAGTATGTGTGGCAACCTCCATGGTATCTGTATCCCCTAGAGACGCTACCTTACAAAGGTGAGCAAGGCACTGTGTGGATGGCCCCTCTTGTACACTGAGAAGTCCCGCGAGTGACTGTGAGTGTTGTTGTTCAAGCACGAGCGTCGGCATCCGCACTCGGAAATATATGGAGAACGTGACTGAGTTTCTCCCCTGCAAGGGATGAAATTGCCATTGGATTTCAGCATACCCTTTCCACCCGTGTTGCAGAGCGCGGAGCAGCGTAATGCCATTCCGCCGGGATTGTGGTCCTGTTCTAGATGCGAGCGGTGTTCACTCCAGAGAGAGCTGGCAACTCCCTTGGCACATGGAAGCTGTTTTCTATCGCACTGTGTACTGATGGATTGTGCATGGAGACTTTCGCTCTGTGCGGTCCGTTCAGTCCAAAGAGGTTATCTGAAGCTCATCCTCCACAGCGCCCCTTTGTGGTGATAGCTTGTGAAGGCGGTTCTCCGGGTGCCTTACCGTAGGAACCGTGTTGGACACCTGTTGTTTTGAGGATGTGGCCAATCTGTGCTCCCAAATTGCCAGAGCACCAAGGTGAAGTAAGCTGAGGAGGAGTTCCAATGGACATTCAGGGCCTTCTCCTGAAGACATTTCTGACTAGGCAACTAACACACTGCTGGAGCCTTGAAGCTGGCTTCCCTATTCTGCTTCTTTATCAACAGAGATCACTCTGACCCACTCGCCTTGGGGAAATACTTACACTGGAATGCCTTCAGGCCCGCACGCTTCTCTCTCGACGTCCTGCGCTACTTGCATTGCTCTGGATAGTTCGAGTATATGACTCGCACTGTTGTTGCGGAGATGTTAAAGGCGACGAGGATACTCTCCTTTGGGCAGAGAGCATTGCCCCTTACCAAAACTGCCAAGTGTAAAGAGCTCTGCGTAAAGTGGCAGGTTCCTCGAGAGGAATTCGTACCAAGCAGGATTGGGCAGCAAGACTTCGGATCGTAGCGACAGCTGAAACGTACCCGGAGGCTCTTGCTCACGATGCCAGTATGTGTGGCAACCTCCATGGTATCTGTATCCCCTCGAGAAGCTACCTTACAAAGGTGAGAAAGGCACTGTGTGGAATGCCCCTCTTGTACTCTGAGAAGTCCCGCGAGTGACTGTGAGTGATGTTGTTTAAGCACGAGCGTCGGCATCCGCACTCCTAATGATATAGAGAACGTGACGGAGTTTCTCCCCGGCAAGGGATGAAATTGCAATTGGATTTCAACATTCCCTTTCCACGCGTGTTGCAGACCGCGGGGCAGCATAATGCCATTCCGCCTCGACTGTGGTCCTGTTCTAGATGCGTGCGGTGTTCACTTCCAGAGAAGAGCTGGCAACTCCTTGGCACATGGAAGCTGTTTTCTATCACACTGTGTACTGATGGATTGTGCATGGAGACATTCGCTCTGTGCGGCCCGTTCTCCTCCAGTGAGGTTATCTAATGCTCATCCTCCACAGCGCCCCTTTCTGGAGATAGCTTAAGAAGGCGGTTCTCCGGGTGCCTTTGCATAGGAACCGTTTTGGACACCTGTTCTTTTGAGGATGAGACCAAACTGTGCTCGTAAATTGCCAAATCACCAAGGTGAAGTAAGCTGAGGAGGCGTTGCAATGGACATTCAGGGCCTTCTCCTGAAGACATTTCTGACTAGGCAACTAACACACTGCTGGAGCCTTGAGGCTGGCTTCCCGATTCTGCTTCTTTATCAACAGAGATCACTCTGACCCAGTCGCCTTGGGGAAATACTTAGACTGGAATGCCTTCAGGCCCGCAGGCTTCTCTGTCGGCGTGCTGCGCTACATGCATTGCTCTGGATAGTTCGAGTATATGAGTCGCACTGTTGCAGCGGAGATGTTAAAGGCGACGAGGATACTCTCCTTTGGGCAGAGAGCATTGCCCCTTACCAAAACTGCCAAGTGTAAAGAGCTCTGCGTAAAGTGGCAGGTTCCTCGAGAGGAATTCGTACCAAGCGGGATTGGATAGCAAGACTACGGATCGTAGCGACAGCTGAAACGTACCCAGAGGCTCTCGTTCACGATGCCACTATGTGTGGCAACCTCCATGGTATCTGTACCCCTAGAGACGCTACCTTACAAAGGTGAGAAAGGCACTGTGTGGAATGCCCCTCTTGTACTCTGAGGAGTCCCGCGAGTGACTGTGAGTGATGTGGTTCAAGCACGAGCGTCGGCATCCGCCCTCGGAATGATATAGACAACGTGACTGAGTTTCTCCCCTACAAGGGATGCAATTGCCATTGGATTTCAGCATGCCCTTTCCACCCGTGTTGCAGAGCGCGGGGCAGCGTAGTGCCATTCCCTCGGGATTGTGGTCCTGTTCTAGATGCGTGCAGTGTTCACTTCCAGAGAAGAGCTGGCAACTCCCTTGGCACATGGAAGCTGTTTTCTATCACACTGTGTACTGATGGATTGTGCATGGAGACATTCGCTCTGTGCGGCCCGTTCTCCTCCAAAGAGGTTATATAATGCTCATCCTCCACAGCGCCCCTTTCTGGAGATAGCTTGAGAAGGCGGTTCTCCGGGTGCCTTTGCATACGAACCGTTTTGACAACCTGTTCTTTTGAGGATGAGACCAAACTGTGCTCTTAAATTGCCAAATCACCAAGGAGAAGTAAGCTGAGGAGGAGTTGCAATGGACATTCAGGGCCTTCTCCTGAAGACATTTCTGACTAGGCAACTAACACACTGCTGGAGCCTTGAAGCTGGCTTCCCGATTCTGCTTCTTTATCAACAGAGATCACTCTGATCCAGTCGCCTTGGGGTAATACTTAGATTGGAATGTCTTCAGGCCCGCAGGCTTCTCTGTCGGCGTGCTGCGCTACATGCATTGCTCTGGATAGTTCGATTATGAACCGCACTTTTGCAGCAGAGATGTTAAAGGCGATGAGGAAACACTCCTTTGGGAAGAGAGCATTGCCCCTCTCCACAACTGCCAAGTGTAAAGAGCTCTGCGTAAAGTGCCAGGTTCTTCGAGAGGAATTCGTACAAAGCGGGAGTGGGCAGCTAGACTACGGATCGTAGCAACAGCTGAAACGTACCCGGAGGCTCTCGCTCACGATGCCAGTATGTGTGGCAACCTCCATGGTATCTGTATCCCCTAGAGACGCTACCTTACAAAGGTGAGCAAGGCACTGTGTGGATGGCCCCTCTTGTACACTGAGAAGTCCCGCGAGTGACTGTGAGTGTTGTTGTTCAAGCACGAGCGTCGGCATCCGCACTCGGAAATACATGGAGAACGTGACTGAGTTTCTCCCCTGCAAGTGATGAAATTGCCATTGGATTTCAGCATACCCTTTCCACCCGTGTTGCAGAGCGCGGGGCAGCGTAATGCCATTCCGCCGGGATTGTGGTCCTGTTCTAGATGCGAGCGGTGTTCACTCCAGAGGAGAGCTGGCAACTCCCTTGGCACATGGAAGCTGTTTTCTATCGCACTGTGTACTGATGGATTGTGCATGGAGACTTTCGCTCTGTGCGGTCCGTTCACCTCCAAAGAGGTTATCTGAAGCTCATCCTCCACAGCGCCCCTTTGTGAAGATAGCTTGTGAAGGCGGTTCTCCGGGTGCCTTAGCGTAGGAACCGTGTTGGACACCTGTTGTTTTGAGGATGCGGCCAATCTGTGCTCCCAAATTGCCAGAGCACCAAGGTGAAGTAAGCTGAGGAGGAGTTGCAATGGACATTCAGGGCCTTCTCCTGAAGACATTTCTGACTAGGCAACTAACACACTGCTGGAGCCTTGAAGCTGGCTTCCCTATTCTGCTTCTTTATCAACAGAGATCACTCTGACCCACTCGCCTTGGGGAAATACTTAGACTGGAATGCCTTCAGGCCCGCACGCTTCTCTCTCGACGTCCTGCGCTACTTGCATTGCTCTGGATAGTTCGAGTATATGACTCGCACTGTTGCAGCGGAGATGTTAAAGACGACGAGGATACTCTCCTTTGGGCAGAGAGCATTGCCCCTTACCAAAACTGCCAAGTGTAAAGAGCTCTGCGTAAAGTGGCAGGTTCCTCGAGAGGAATTCGTACCAAGCAGCATTGGGCCGCAAGACTACGGATCATAGCAACAGCTGAAACGTACCCGGAGGCTCTCGCTCACGATGCCACTATGTGTGGCAACCTCCATGGTATCTGTACCCCTAGAGACGCTACCTTACAAAGGTGAGAAAGGCAATGTGTGGAATGCCCCTCTTGTACTCTGAGGAGTCCCGCGAGTGACTGTGAGTGATGTTGTTCAAGCACGAGCGTCGGCATCAGGCTCGGAATGATATAGACAACGTGACTGAGTTTCTTCCCTGCAAGGGATGCAATTGCCATTGGATTTCAGCATGCCCTTTCCACCCGTGTTGCAGAGCGCGGGGCAGCGTAATGCCATTCCCTCGGGATTGTGGTCCTGTTCTAGATGCGTGCGGTGTTCACTTCCAGAGAAGAGCTGGCAACTCCCTTGGCACATGGAAGCTGTTTTCTATCACACTGTGTACTGATGGATTGTGCATGGAGACATTCGCTCTGTGCGGCCGTTCTCCTCCAAAGAGGTTATCTAATGCTCATCCTCCACAGCGCCCCTTTCTGGAGATAGCTTGAGAAGGCGGTTCTCCGGGTGCCTTTGCATAGGAACCGTTTTGACAACCTGTTCTTTTGAGGATGAGACCAAACTGTGCTCTTAAATTGCCAAATCACCAAGGAGAAGTAAGCTGAGGAGGAGTTGCAATGGACATTCAGGGCCTTCTCTTGAAGACATTTCTGACTAGGCAACTAACACGCTGCTCGAGCCTTGAAGATGGCTTCTCGATTCTGCTTCTTTATCAACAGAGATCACTCTGATCCAGTCGCCTTGGGGTAATACTTAGATTGGAATGCCTTCAGGCCCGCAGGCTTCTCTGTCGGCGTGCTGCGCTACATGCATTGCTCTGGATAGTTCGATTATGAACCGCACTTTTGCAGCAGAGATGTTAAAGGCGATGAGGAAACAC
>BNJM01001010.1:5547-24198 GCA_015472975.1 Rousettus leschenaultii | reverse complement strand
CACCAAGGTGAAGTAAGCTGAGGAGGAGTTCCAATGGACATTCAGGGCCTTCTCCTGAAGACATTTCTGACTAGGCAACTAACACACTGCTGGAGCCTTGAAGCTGGCTTCCCTATTCTGCTTCTTTATCAACAGAGATCACTCTGACCCAGTCGCCTTGGGGAAATACTTAGACTGGAATGCCTTCAGGCTCACACGCTTCTCTCTCGACGTCCTGCGCTACTTGCATTGCTCTGGATAGTTCGAGTATATGACTCGCACTGTTGCAGCGGAGATGTTAAAGGCGACGAGGATACTCTCCTTTGGGCAGAGAGCATTGCCCCTTACCAAAACTGCCAACTGTAAAGAGCTCTGCGTAAAGTGGCAGGTTCCTCGAGAGGAATTCGTACCAAGCAGGATTGGGCAGCAAGACTACGGATCGTAGCAACAGCTGAAACGTACCCGGAGGCTCTCGCTCACGATGCCACTATGTGTGGCAACCTCCATGGTATCTGTACCCCTAGAGACACTACCTTACAAAGGTGAGAAAGGCAATGTGTGGAATGCCCCTCTTGTACTCTGAGGAGTCCCGCGAGTGACTGTGAGTGATGTTGTTCAAGCACGAGCTTCGGCATCCGCACTCGTAATGATATAGAGATCGTGACTGAGTTTCTCCCCGGCAAGGGATGAAATTGCCATTGGATTTCAGCATGCCCTTTCCACCCGTGTTGCAGAGCGCGGGGCAGCGTAATGCCATTCCCTCGGGATTGTGGTCCTGTTCTAGATGCGTGCGGTGTTCACTTCCAGTGAAGAGCTGGCAACTCCCTTGGCACATGGAAGCTGTTTTCTATCACACTGTGTACTGATGGATTGTGCATGGAGACATTCGCTCTGTGCGGCCCGTTCTCCTCCAAAGAGGTTATCTGATGCTCATCCTCCACAGCGCCCCTTTCTGCAGATAGCTTGAGAAGGCAGTTCTCCGGGTGCCTTTGAATAGGAACCGTTTTGGACACCTGTTCTTTTGAGGATGAGACCAAACTGTGCTCGTAAATTGCCAAATCACCAAGGTGAAGTAAGCTGAGGAGGCGTTGCAATGGACATTCAGGGCCTTCTCCTGAAGACATTTCTGACTAGGCAACTAACACACTGCTGGAGCCTTGAGGCTGGCTTCCCGATTCTGCTTCTTTATCAACAGAGATCACTCTGACCCAGTCGCCTTGGGGAAATACTTAGACTGGAATGCCTTCAGGCCCGCACGCTTCTCTGTCGGCGTCCTGCGCTACTTGCATTGCTCTAGATAGTTCGAGTATATCACCCGCACTGTTGCAGCGGAGATGTTAAAGGAGATGAGGAAACGGTTCTGTGGGCAGAGAGCATTGCCCCTTACCACAACTGCCAAGTGTAAAGAGCTCTGCGTAAAGTGGCAGGTTCCTCGAGAGGAATTCGTACCAAGCGGGATTGGACAGCAAGACTGCGGATCGTAGCGACAGCTGAAACGTACCCGGAGGCTCTCGCTCACGATGCCACTATGTGTGGCAACCTCCATGGTATCTGTACTCCTAGAGACGCTACCTTTCAAAGGTGAGAAAGCCAATGTGTGGAATGCCCCTCTTGTACTCTGAGGAGTCCCGCGAGTGACTGTGAGTGATGTTGTTCAAGCACGAGCATCGGCATCCGCCCTCGGAATTATATAGACAACGTGACTGAGTTTCTCCCCTGCAAGGGATGCAATTGCCATTGGATTTCAGCATGCCCTTTCCATTCGTGTTGCAGAGCGCGGGGCAGCGTAATGCCATTCCCTCGGGATTGTGGTCCTGTTCTAGATGCGTGCGGTGTTCACTTCCAGAGAAGAGCTGGCAACTCCTTTGGAACATGGAAGCTGTTTTCTATCACACTGTGTACTGATGGATTGTGCATGGAGACATTCGCTCTGTGCGGCCCGTTCTCCTCCAAAGAGGTTATCTAATGCTCATCCTCCACAGCGCCCCTTTCTGGAGATAGCTTGAGAAGGCGGGTCTCCGGGTGCCTTTGCATAGGAACCGTTTTGAAAACCTGTTCTTTTGAGGATGAGACCAAACTGTGCTCTTAAATTGCCAAATCACCAAGGAGAAGTAAGCTGAGGAAGAGTTGCAATGGACATTCAGGGCCTTCTCCTGAAGACATTTCTGACTAGGCAACTAACACACTGCTGGAGCCTTGAAGCTGGCTTCCCGATTCTGCTTCTTTATCAACAGAGATCACTCTGATCCAGTCGCCTTGGGGTAATACTTAGATTGGAATGCCTTCAGGCCCGCAGGCTTCTCTGTCGGCGTGCTGCGCTACATGCATTGCTCTGGATAGTTCGATTATGAACCGCACTTTTGCAGCAGAGATGTTAAAGGCGATGAGGAAACACTCCTTTGGGAAGAGAGCATTGCCCCTCTCCACAACTGCAAAGTGTAAAGAGCTCTGCGTAAAGTGCCAGGTTCTTCGAGAGGAATTCGTACAAAGCGGGAGTGGGCAGCTAGACTACGGATCGTAGCAACAGCTGAAACGTACCCGGAGGCTCTCGCTCACGATGCCAGTATGTGTGGCAACCTCCATGGTATCTGTATCCCCTAGAGACGCTACCTTACAAAGGTGAGGAAGGCACTGTGTGGATGGCCCCTCTTGTACGCTGAGAAGTCCCGCGAGTGACTGTGAGTGTTGTTGTTCAAGCACGAGCGTCGGCATCCGCACTCGGAAATATATGGAGAACGTGACTGAGTTTCTCCCCTGCAAGGGATGAAATTGCCATTGGATTTCAGCATACCCTTTCCACCCGTGTTGCAGAGCGCGGGGCAGCGTAATGCCATTCCGCCGGGATTGTGGTCCTGTTCTAGATGCGAGCGGTGTTCACTCCAGAGGAGAGCTGGCAACTCCCTTGGCACATGGAAGCTGTTTTCTATCGCACTGTGTACTGATGGATTGTGCATGGAGACTTACGCTCTGTGCGGTCCGTTCACCTCCAAAGAGGTTATCTGAAGCTGATCCTCCACAGCGCCCCTTTGTGGAGATAGCTTGTGAAGGCGGTTCTCCGGGTGCCTTAGCGTAGGAACCGTGTTGGACACCTGTTGTTTTGAGGATGCGGCCAATCTGTGCTCCCAAATTGCCAGAGCACCAAGGTGAAGTAAGCTGAGGAGGAGTTCCAATGGACATTCAGGGCCTTCTCCTGAAGACATTTCTGACTAGGCAACTAACACACTGCTGGAGCCTTGAAGCTGGCTTCCCTATTCTGCTTCTTTATCAACAGAGATCACTCTGACCCAGTCGCCTTGGGGAAATACTTAGACTGGAATGCCTTCAGGCCCACACGCTTCTCTCTCGACGTCCTGCGCTACTTGCATTGCTCTGGATAGTTCGAGTATATGACTCGCACTGTTGCAGCGGAGATGTTAAAGGCGACGAGGATACTCTCCTTTGGGCAGAGAGCATTGCCCCTTACCAAAACTGCCAAGTGTATAGAGCTCTGCGTAAAGTGGCAGGTTCCTCGAGAGGAATTCGTACCAAGCGGGATTGGGCAGCAAGACTACGGATCGTAGCAACAGCTGAAACGTACCCGGAGGCTCTCGCTCACGATGCCACTATGTGTGGCAACCTCCATGGTATCTGTACCCCTAGAGACGCTACCTTACAAAGGTGAGAAAGGCACTGTGTGGAATGCCCCTCTTGTACTCTGAGAAGTCCCGCGAGTGACTGTGAGTGATGTTGTTTAAGCACGAGCGTCGGCATCCGCACTCGTAATGATATAGAGAACGTGACTGAGTTTCTCCCCGGCAAGGGATGCAATTGCAATTGGATTTCAACATTCCCTTTCCACGCGTGTTGCAGACCGCGGGGCAACGTAATGCCATTCCGCCTGGATTGTGGTCCTTTTCTAGATGCGTGCAGTGTTCACTTCCAGAGAAGAGCTGGCAACTCCCTTGGCACATGGAAGCTGTTTTCTATCACACTGTGTACTGATGGATTGTGCATGGAGACATTCGCTCTGTGCGTCCCGTTCACCTCCAAAGAGGTTATCTGATGCTCATCCTCCACAGCGCCGCTTTCTGCAGATAGCTTGAGAAGGCAGTTCTCCGGGTGCCTTTGCATAGGAACCGTTTTGGACACCTGTTCTTTTGAGGATGAGACCAAACTGTGCTCGTAAATTGCCAAATCACCAAGGTGAAGTAAGCTGAGGAGGCGTTGCAATGGACATTCAGGCCCTTCTCCTGAAGACATTTCTGACTAGGCAACTAACACACTGCTGGAGCCTTGAGGCTGGCTTCCCGATTCTGCTTCTTTATCAACAGAGATCACTCTGACCCAGTCGCCTTGGGGAAATACTTAGACTGGAATGCCTTCAGGCCCACACGCTTCTCTCTCGACGTCCTGCGCTACTTGCATTGCTCTGGATAGTTCGAGTATATGACTCGCACTGTTGCAGCGGAGATGTTAAAGGCGACGAGGATACTCTCCTTTGGGCAGAGAGCATTGCCCCTTACCACAACTGCCAAGTGTAAAGAGCTCTGCGTAAAGTGGCAGGTTCCTCGAGAGGAATTCGTACCAAGCGGGATTGGGCAGCAAGACTACGGATCGTAGCAACAGCTGAAACGTACCCGGAGGCTCTCGCTCACGATGCCACTATGTGTGGCAACCTCCATGGTATCTGTACCCCTAGAGACGCTACCTTACAAAGGTGAGAAAGGCACTGTGTGGAATGCCCCTCTTGTACTCTGAGAAGTCCCGCGAGTGACTGTGAGTGATGTTGCTTAAGCACGAGCGTCGGCATCCGCACTCGTAATGATATAGAGAACGTGACTGAGTTTCTCCCCGGCAAGGGATGAAATTGCCATTGGATTTCAGCATGCCCTTTCCACCCGTGTTGCAGAGCGCGGGGCAGCGTAATGCCATTCCCTCGGGATTGTGGTCCTGTTCTAGATGCGTGCGGTGTTCACTTCCAGAGAAGAGCTGGCAACTCCCTTGGCACATGGAAGCTGTTTTCTATCACACTGTGTACTGATGGATTGTGCATGGAGACATTCGCTCTGTGCGGCCCGTTCTCCTCCAAAGAGGTTATCTGAAGCTCATCCTCCACAGCGCCCCTTTCTGGAGATAGCTTGAGAAGGCGGGTCTCCGGGTGCCTTTGCATAGGAACCGTTTTGACAACCTGTTCTTTTGAGGATGAGACCAAACTGTGCTCTTAAATTGCCAAATCACCAAGGAGAAGTAAGCTGAGGAAGAGTTGCAATGGACATTCAGGGCCTTCTCCTGAAGACATTTCTGACTAGGCAACTAACACACTGCTGGAGCCTTGAAGCTGGCTTCCCGATTCTGCTTCTTTATCAACAGAGATCACTCTGATCCAGTCGCCTTGGGGTAATACTTAGATTGGAATGCCTTCAGGCCCGCAGGCTTCTCTGTCGGCGTGCTGCGCTACATGCATTGCTCTGGATAGTTCGATTATGAACCGCACTTTTGCAGCAGAGATGTTAAAGGCGATGAGGAAACACTCCTTTGGGAAGAGAGCATTGCCCCTCTCCACAACTGCAAAGTGTAAAGAGCTCTGCGTAAAGTGCCAGGTTCTTCGAGAGGAATTCGTACAAAGCGGGAGTGGGCAGCTAGACTACGGATAGTAGCAACAGCTGAAACGTACCCGGAGGCTCTCGCTCACGATGCCAGTATGTGTGGCAACCTCCATGGTATCTGTATCCCCTAGAGACGGTACCTTACAAAGGTGAGCAAGGCACTGTGTGGATGGCCCCTCTTGTACACTGAGAAGTCCCGCGAGTGACTGTGAGTGTTGTTGTTCAAGCACGAGCGTCGGCATCCGCACTCGGAAATATATGGAGAACGTGACTGAGTTTCTCCCCTGCAAGGGATGAAATTGCCATTGGATTTCAGCATACCCTTTCCACTCGTGTTGCAGAGCGCGGGGCAGCGTAATGCCATTCCGCCGGGATTGTGCTCCTGTTCTAGATGCGAGCGGTGTTCACTCCAGAGGAGAGCTGGCAACTCCCTTGGCACATGGAAGCTGTTTTCTATCGCACTGTGTACTGATGGATTGTGCATGGAGACTTTCGCTCTGTGCGGTCCGTTCACCTCCAAAGAGGTTATCTGAAGCTCATCCTCCACAGCGCCCCTTTGTGGAGATAGCTTGTGAAGGCGGTTCTCCGGGTGCCTTAGCGTAGGAACCGTGTTGGACACCTGTAGTTTTGAGGATGCGGCCAATCTGTGCTCCCAAATTGCCAGAGCACCAAGGTGAAGTAAGGTGAGGAGGAGTTCCAATGGACATTCAGGGCCTTCTCCTGAAGACATTTCTGACTAGGCAACTAACACACTGCTGGAGCCTTGAAGCTGGCTTCCCTATTCTGCTTCTTTATCAACAGAGATCACTCTGACCCAGTCGCCTTGGGGAAATACTTACACTGGAATGCCTTCAGGCCCACACGCTTCTCTCTCGACGTCCTGCGCTACTTGCATTGCTCTGGATAGTTCGAGTATATGACTCGCACTATTGCAGCGGAGATGTCAAAGGCGACGAGGATACTCTCCTTTGGGCAGAGAGCATTGCCCCTTACCAAAACTGCCAAGTGTAAAGAGCTCTGCGTAAAGTGGCAGGTTCCTCGAGAGGAATTCGTACCAAGCGGGATTGGGCAGCAAGACTACGGATCGTAGCAACAGCTGAAAAGTACCCGGAGGCTCTCGCTCACGATGCCACTATGTGTGGAAACCTCCATGGTATCTGTACCCCTAGAGACGCTACCTTACAAAGGTGAGAAAGGCACTGTGTGGAATGCCCCTCTTGTACTCTGAGAAGTCCCGCGAGTGACTGTGAGTGATGTTGTTCAAGCACGAGCTTCGGCATCCGCCCTCGGAATGATATAGACAACGTGACTGAGTTTCTCCCCTGCAAGGGATGCAATTGCCATTGGATTTCAGCATGCCCTTTCCACCCGTGCTGCAGAGCGCGGGGCAGCGTAATGCCATTCCGCCGGGATTGTGGTCCTGTTCTAGATGAGTGCGGTGTTCACTTACAGAGAAGAGCTGGCAACTCCCTTGGCACATGGAAGCTGTTTTCCATCACATTGTGTACTGATGGATTGTGCATGGAGACATTCGCTCTGTGCGGCCCGTTCTCCTCCAAAGAGGTTATCTAATGCTCATCCTCCACAGCGCCCCTTTCTGGAGATAGCTTGAATAGGCGGTTCTCCGGGTGTCTTTGCATAGGAACCGTTTTGACAACCTGTTCTTTTGAGGATGAGACCAAACTGTGCTCTTAAATTGCCAAATCACCAAGGAGAAGTAAGCTGAGGAGGAGTTGCAATGGACATTCAGGGCCTTCTCCTGAAGACATTTCTGACTAGGCAACTAACACACTGCTGGAGCCTTGAAGCTGGCTTCCCGATTCTGCTTCTTTATCAACAGAGATCACTCTGATCCAGTCGCCTTGGGGTAATACTTAGATTGGAATGCCTTCAGGCCCGCAGGCTTCTCTGTCGGTGTGCTGCGCTACATGCATTGCTCTGGATAGTTCGATTATGAACCGCACTTTTGCAGCAGAGATGTTAAAGGCGATGAGGAAACACTCCTTTGGGAAGAGAGCATTGCCCCTCTCCTCAACTGCAAAGTGTAAAGAGCTCTGCGTAAAGTGCCAGGTTCTTCGAGAGGAATTCGTACAAAGCGGGAGTGGGCAGCTAGACTACGGATCGTAGCAACAGCTGAAATGTACCCGGAGGCTCTCGCTCACGATGCCCGTATGTGTGGCAACCTCCATGGTATCTGTATCCCCTAGAGAAGCTACCTTACAAAGGTGAGCAAGGCACTGTGTGGATGGCCCCTCTTGTACTCTGAGAAGTCCCGCGAGTGACTGTGAGTGATGTTGTTTAAGCACGAGCGTCGGCATCCGCACTCGTAATGATATAGAGAACGTGACTGAGTTTCTCCCCGGCAAGGGATGAAATTGCCATTGGATTTCAGCATGCCCTTTCCACCCGTGTTGCAGAGCGCGGGGCAGCGTAATGCCATTCCCTCGGGATTGTGGTCCTGTTCTAGATGCGTGCGGTGTTCACTTCCAGAGAAGAGCTGGCAACTCCCTTGGCACATGGAAGCTGTTTTCTATCACACTGTGTACTGATGGATTGTGCATGGAGACATTCGCTCTGTGCGGCCCGTTCTCCTCCAAAGAGGTTATCTGAAGCTCATCCTCCACAGCGCCCCTTTCTGGAGATAGCTTGAGAAGGCGGGTCTCCGGGTGCATTTGCATAGGAACCGTTTTGACAACCTGTTCTTTTGAGGATGAGACCAAACTGTGCTCTTAAATTGCCAAATCACCAAGGAGAAGTAAGCTGAGGAAGAGTTGCAATGGACATTCAGGGCCTTCTCCTGAAGACATTTCTGACTAGGCAACTAACACACTGCTGGAGCCTTGAAGCTGGCTTCCCGATTCTGCTTCTTTATCAACAGAGATCACTCTGATCCAGTCGCCTTGGGGTAATACTTAGATTGGAATGCCTTCAGGCCCGCAGGCTTCTCTGTCGGCGTGCTGCGCTACATGCATTGCTCTGGATAGTTCGATTATGAACCGCACTTTTGCAGCAGAGATGTTAAAGGCGATGAGGAAACACTCCTTTGGGAAGAGAGCATTGCCCCTCTCCACAACTGCAAAGTGTAAAGAGCTCTGCGTAAAGTGCCAGGTTCTTCGAGAGGAATTCGTACAAAGCGGGAGTGGGCAGCTAGACTACGGATCGTAGCAACAGCAGAAATGTACCCGGAGGCTCTCGCTCACGATGCCAGTATGTGTGGCAACCTCCATGGTATCTGTATCCCCTAGAGACGCTACCTTACAAAGGTGAGCAAGGCACTGTGTGGATGGCCCCTCTTGTACACTGAGAAGTCCCGCGAGTGACTGTGAGTGTTGTTGTTCAAGCACGAGCGTCGGCATCCGCACTCGGAAATATATGGAGAACGTGACTGAGTTTCTCCCCTGCAAGGGATGAAATTGCCATTGGATTTCAGCATACCCTTTCCACTCGTGTTGCAGAGCGCGGGGCAGCGTAATGCCATTCCGCCGGGATTGTGGTCCTGTTCTAGATGCGAGCGGTGTTCACTCCAGAGGAGAGCTGGCAACTCCCTTGGCACATGGAAGCTGTTTTCTATCGCACTGTGTACTGATGGATTGTGCATGGAGACTTTCGCTCTGTGCGGTCCGTTCACCTCCAAAGAGGTTATCTGAAGCTCATCCTCCACAGCGCCCCTTTGTGGAGATAGCTTGTGAAGGCGGTTCTCCGGGTGCCTTAGCGTAGGAACCGTGTTGGACACCTGTTGTGTTGAGGATGCGGCCAATCTGTGCTCCCAAATTGCCAGAGCACCAAGGTGAAGTAAGCTGAGGAGGAGTTCCAATGGACATTCAGGGCCTTCTCCTGAAGACATTTCTGACTAGGCAACTAACACACTGCTGGAGCCTTGAAGCTGGCTTCCCTATTCTGCTTCTTTATCAACAGAGATCACTCTTACCGAGTCGCCTTGGGGAAATACTTACACTGGAATGCCTTCAGGCCCACACGCTTCTCTCTCGACGTCCTGCGCTACTTGCATTGCTCTGGATAGTTCGAGTATATGACTCGCACTGTTGCAGCGGAGATGTCAAAGGCGACGAGGATACTCTCCTTTGGGCAGAGAGCATTGCCCCTTACCAAAACTGCCAAGTGTAAAGAGCTCTGCGTAAAGTGGCAGGTTCCTCGAGAGGAATTCGTACCAAGCGGGATTGGGCAGCAAGACTACGGATCGTAGCAACAGCTGAAATGTACCCGGAGGCTCTCGCTCACGATGCCCGTATGTGTGGCAACCTCCATGGTATCTGTACCCCTAGAGACGCTACCTTACAAAGGTGAGCAAGGCACTGTGTGGATGGCCCCTCTTGTACTCTGAGGAGTCCCGCGAGTGACTGTGAGTGATGTTGCTCAAGCACGAGCGTCGGCATCCGCCCTCGGAATGATATAGACAACGTGACTGAGTTTCTCCCCTGCAAGAAATGCAATTGCCATTGGATTTCAGCATGCCCTTTCCACCCGTGTTGCAGAGCGCGGGGCAGCGTAATGCCATTGCCTCGGGATTATGGTCCTGTTCTAGATGCGTGCGGTGTTCACTTCCAGAGAAGAGCTGGCAACTCCCTTGGCACATGGAAGCTGTTTTCCATCACACTGTGTACTGATGGATTGTGCATGGAGACTTTCGCTCTGTGCGGCCCGTTCTCCTCCAAAGAGGTTATCTAATGTTCATCCTCCACAGCTCCCCTTTGTGGAGATAGCTTGTGAAGGCGGTTCTCCGGGTGCCTTAGCGTAGGAACCGTGTTGGACACCTGTTGTTTTGAGGATGCGGCCAATCTGTGCTCCCAAATTGCCAGAGCACCAAGGTGAAGTAAGCTGAGGAGGAGTTCCAATGGACATTCAGGGCCTTCTCCTGAAGACATTTCTGACTAGGCAACTAACACACTGCTGGAGCCTTTAAGCTGGCTTCAAGATTCTGCTTCTTTATCAACAGAGATCACTCTGACCCAGTAGCCTTGGGGAAATACTTAGACTGGAATGCCTTCAGGCCCACACGCTTCTCTCTCGACGTCCTGCGCTACTTGCATTGCTCTGGATAGTTCGAGTATATGACTCGCACTGTTGCAGCGGAGATGTTAAAGGCGACGAGGATACTCTCCTTTGGGCAGAGAGCATTGCCCCTTACCAAAACTGCCAAGTGTAAAGAGCTCTGCGTAAAGTGGCAGGTTCCTCGAGAGGAATTCGTACCAAGCGGGTTTGGGCAGCAAGACTACGGATCGTAGCAACAGCTGAAACATATCCGGAGGCTCTCGCTCAGGATGCCACTATGTGTGGCAACCTCCATGGTATCTGTACCCCTAGAGACGCTACCTTACAAAGGTGAGAAAGGCACTGTGTGGAATGCCCCTCTTGTACTCTGAGAAGTCCCGCGAGTGACTGTGAGTGTTGTTGTTCAAGCACGAGCGTCGGCATCCGCACTCGTAATGATATAGAGAACGTGACTGAGTTTCTCCCCTGCAAGGGATGAAATTGCCATTGGATTTCAGCATACCCTTTCCACCCGTGTTGCAGAGCGCGGGGCAGCGCAATGCCATTCCGCCGGGATTGTGGTCCTATTCTAGATGCGAGCGGTTTTCACTCCAGAGGAGAGCTGGCAACTCCCTTGGCACATGGAAGCTGTTTTCTATCGCACTGTGTACTGATGGATTGTGCATGGAGACTTTCGCTCTGTGCGGTCCGTTCACCTCCAAAGAGGTTATCTGAAGCTCATCCTCCACAGCGCCCCTTTGTGGAGATAGCTTGTGAAGGCGGTTCTCCAGGTGCCTTAGCGTAGGAACCGTGTTGGACACCTGTTGTTTTGAGGATGCGGCCAATCTGTGCTCCCAAATTGCCAGAGCACCAAGGTGAAGTAAGCTGAGGAGGAGTTCCAATGGACATTCAGGGCCTTCTCCTGAAGACATTTCTGACTAGGCAACTAACACACTGCTGGAGCCTTGAGGCTGGCTTCCCGATTCTGCTTCTTTATCAACAGAGATCACTCTGACCCAGTCGCCTTGGGGAAATACTTAGACTGGAATGCCTTCAGGCCCGCACGCTTCTCTGTCAGCGTCCTGCGCTACTTGCATTGCTCTAGATAGTTCAAGTATATCACCCGCACTGTTGCAGCGGAGATGTTAAAGGAGATGAGGAAACGCTTCTGTGGGCAGAGAGCATTGCCCCTTACCAAAACTGCCAAGTGTAAAGAGCTCTGCGTAAAGTGCCAGGTTCCTCGAGAGGAATTCGTACCAAGCGGGATTGGACAGCAAGACTACGGATCGTAGCGACAGCTGAAACGTACCCGGAGGCTCTCGCTCACGATGCCACTATGTGTGGCAACCTCCATGGTATCTGTACCCCTAGAGACGCTACCTTACAAAGGTGAGAAAGGCAATGTGTGGAATGCCCCTCTTGTACTCTGAGGAGTCCCGCGAGTGACTGTGAGTGATGTTGTTCAAGCACGAGCGTCGGCATCCGCCCTCGGAATGATATAGACAACGTGACTGAGTTTCTCCCCTGCAATGATGCAATTGCCATTGGATTTCAGCATGCCCTTTCCACCCGTGTTGCAGAGCGCGGGGCAGCGTAATGCCATTCCCTCGGGATTGTGGTCCTGTTCTAGATGCGTGCGGTGTTCACTTCCAGAGAAGAGCTGGCAACTCCCTTGGCACATGGAAGCTGTTTTCTATCACACTGTGTACTGATGGATTGTGCATGGAGACATTCGCTCTGTGCGGCCCGTTCTCCTCCAAAGAGGTTATCTGATGCTCATCCTCCACAGCGCCCCTTTCTGGAGATAGCTTGAGAAGGCGGTTCTCCGGGTGCCTTTGCATAGGAACCGTTTTGACAACCTGTTCTTTTGAGGATGAGACCAAACTGTGCTCTTAAATTGCCAAATCACCAAGGAGAAGTAAGCTGAGGAGGAGTTGCAATGGACATTCAGGGCCTTCTCCTGAACACCTTTCTGACTAGGCAACTAACACACTGCTGGTTTCTTGAAGCTGGCTTCCCGATTCTGCTTCTTTATCAATAGAGATCACTCTGATCCAGTCGCCTTGGGGTAATACTTAGATTGGAATGCCTTCAGGCCCGCAGGCTTCTCTGTCGGCGTGCTGCGCTACATGCATTGCTCTGGATAGTTCGATTATGAACCGCACTTTTGCAGCAGAGATGTTAAAGGCGATGAGGAAACACTCCTTTGGGAAGAGAGCATTGCCCCTCTCCACAACTGCAAAGTGTAAAGAGCTCTGCGTAAAGTGCCAGGTTCTTCGAGAGGAATTCGTACAAAGCGGGAGTGGGCAGCTAGACTACGGATCGTAGCAACAGCTGAAACGTACCCGGAGGCTCTCGCTCACGATGCCAGTATGTGTGGCAACCTCCATGGTATCTGTATCCCCTAGAGACGCTACCTTACAAAGGTGAGCAAGGCACTGTGTGGATGGCCCCTCTTGTACACTGAGAAGTCCCGCGAGTGACTGTGAGTGTTGTTGTTCAAGCACGAGCGTCGGCATCCGCACTCGGAAATATATGGAGAACGTGACTGAGTTTCTCCCCTGCAAGGGATGAAATTGCCATTGGATTTCAGCATACCCTTTCCACCCGTGTTGCAGAGCGCGGGGCAGCGTAATGCCATTCCGCCGGGATTGTGGTCCTGTTCTAGATGCGAGCGGTGTTCACTCCAGAGGAGAGCTGGCAACTCCCTTGGCACATGGAAGCTGTTTTCTATCGCACTGTGTACTGATGGATTGTGCATGGAGACTTTCGCTCTGTGCGGTCCGTTCACCTCCAAAGAGGTTATCTGAAGCTCATCCTCCACAGCGCCCCTTTCTGGAGATAGCTTGAGAAGGCGGGTCTCCGGATGCCTTAGCGTAGGAACCGTGTTGGACACCTGTTGTTTTGAGGATGCGGCCAATCTGTGCTCCCAAATTGCCAGAGCACCAAGGAGAAGTAAGCTGAGGAGGAGTTGCAATGGACATTCAGGGCCTTCTCCTGAAGACATTTCTGACTAGGCAACTAACACACTGCTGGAGCCTTGAAGCTGGCTTCCCGATTCTGCTTCTTTATCAACAGAGATCACTCTGACCCAGTCGCCTTGGGGAAATACTTAGACTGGAATGCCTTCAGGCCCGCACGCTTCTCTCTCGACGTCCTGCGCTACTTGCATTGCTCTGGATAGTTCGAGTATATGACTCGCACTGTTGCAGCGGAGATGTTAAAGGCGACGAGGATACTCTCCTTTGGGCAGAGAGCATTGCCCCTTACCAAAACTGCCAAGTGTAAAGAGCTCTGCGTAAAGTGGCAGGTTCCTCGAGAGGAATTCGTACCAAGCAGGATTGGGCAGCAAGACTACGGATCGTAGCAACAGCTGAAACGTACCCGGAGGCTCTCGCTCACGATGCCAGTATGTGTGGCAACCTCCATGGTACCTGTATCCCCTCGAGAAGCTACCTTACAAAGGTGAGAAAGGCACTGTGAGGAATACCCCTCTTGTACTCTGAGAAGTCCCGCGAGTGACTGTGTGTGATGTTGTTTAAGCACGAGCGTCGGCATCCGCACTCGTAATGATATAGAGAACGTGACTGAGTTTCTCCCCGGCAAGGGATGAAATTGCAATTGGATTTCAACATTCCCTTTCCACGCGTGTTGCAGACCGCGGGGCAGCATAATGCCATTCCGCCTGGATTGTGGTCCTGTTCTAGATGCGTGCAGTGTTCACTTCCAGAGAAGAGCTGGCAACTCCCTTGGCACATGGAAGCTGTTTTCTATCACACTGTGTACTGATGGATTGTGCATGGAGACATTCGCTCTGTGCGGCCCGTTCACCTCCAAAGAGGTTATCTGATGCTCATCCTCCACAGCGCCGCTTTCTGCAGATAGCTAGAGAAGGCAGTTCTCCGGATCCCTTTGCATAGGAACCGTTTTGGACACCTGTTCTTTTGAGGATGAGACCAAACTGTGCTCGTAAATTGCCAAATCACCAAGGTGAAGTAAGCTGAGGAGGCGTTGCAATGGACATTCAGGGCCTTCTCCTGAAGACATTTCTGACTAGGCAACTAACACACTGCTGGAGCCTTGAAGCTGGCTTCCCGATTCTGCTTCTTTATCAACAGAGATCACTCTGATCCAGTCGCCTTGGGGTAATACTTAGATTGGAATGCCTTCAGGCCCGCAGGCTTCTCTTTCGGCGTGCTGCGCTACATGCATTGCTCTGGATAGTTCGATTATGAACCGCACTTTTGCAGCAGAGATGTTAAAGGAGATGAGGAAACACTCCTTTGGGAAGAGAGCATTGCCCCTCTCCACAACTGCAAAGTGTAAAGAGCTCTGCGTAAAGTGCCAGGTTCTTCGAGAGGAATTCGTACAAAGCGGGAGTGGGCAGCTAGACTACGGATCGTAGCAACAGCTGAAACGTACCCGGAGGCTCTCGCTCTCGATGCCAGTATGTGTGGCAACCTCCATGGTATCTGTATCCCCTAGAGACGCTACCTTACCAAGGTGAGCAAGGTAGTGTGTGGATGGCCCCTCTTGTACACTGAGAAGTCCCGCGAGTGACTGTGAGTGTTGTTGTTCAAGCACGAGCGTCGGCATCCGCACTCGGAAATATATGGAGAACGTGACTGAGTTTCTCCCCTGCAAGGGATGAAATTGCCATTGGATTTCAGCATACCCTTTCCACCCGTGTTGCAGAGCGCGGGGCAGCGTAATGCCATTCCGCCGGGATTGTGGTCCTGTTCTAGATGCGAGCGGTGTTCACTCCAGAGGAGAGCTGGCAACTCCCTTGGCACATGGAAGCTGTTTTCTATCGCACTGTGTACTGATGGATTGTGCATGGAGACTTTCGCTCTGTGCGGTCCGTTCACCTCCAAAGAGGTTATCTGAAGCTCATCCTCCACAGCGCCCCTTTGTGGAGATAGCTTGTGAAGGCGGTTCTCCGGGTGCCTTTGCATAGGAACCGTGTTGTACACCTGTTACTTTGAGGATGCGGCCAAACTGTGCTCCCAAATTGCCAAAGCACCAAGGTGAAGTAAGCTGAGGAGGCGTTCCAATGGACATTCAGGGCCTTCTCCTGAAGACATTTCTGACTAGGCAGCTAACACACTGCTGGAGCCTTGAAGCTGGCTTCGCTATTCTGCTTCTTTATCAACAGAGATCACTCTGACCCAGTCGCCTTGGGGAAATACTTAGACTGGAATGCCTTCAGGCCCGCACGCTTTTCTTTTGGCGTGCTGCACTACTTGCATTGCTCTGGATAGTTCGAGTATATGACCCGCACTGTTGCAGCAGAGATATTAAAGGCGACGAGGATACTCTCCTGTGGGCAGAGAGCATAGCCCCTTACCAAAACTGCCAAGTGTAAAGAGCTCTGCGTAAAGTGGCAGGTTCCTCGAGAGGAATTCGTACCAAGCAGGATTGGGCAACAAGACTACGGATCGTAGCAACAGCTGAAACGTACCCGGAGGCTCTTGCTCACGATGCCAGTATGTGTGGCAACCTCCATGGTATCTGTATCCCCTCGAGAAGCTCCCTTACAAAGGTGAGAAAGGCACTGTGTGGAATGCCCCTCTTGTACTCTGAGAAGTCCCGCGAGTGACTGTGAGTGATGTTGTTTAAACACGAGCGTCGGCATCCGCACTCGTAATGATATAGAGAACGTGACTGAGTTTCTCCCCGGCAAGGGATGTAATTGCAATTGGATTTCAACATTCCCTTTCCACGCGTGTTGCAGACCGCGGGGCAGCATAATGCCATTCCGCCTGGATTGTGGTCCTGTTCTAGATGCGTGCAGTGTTCACTTCCAGAGAAGAGCTGGCACTCCCTTGGCACATGGAAGCTGTTTTCTATCACACTGTGTACTGATGGATTGTGCATGGAGACATTCGCTCTGTGCGGCCCGTTCACCTCCAAAGAGGTTATCTGATGCTGATCCTCCACAGCGCCGCTTTCTGCAGATAGCTTGAGAAGGCAGTTCTCCGGGTGCCTTTGCATAGGAACCGTTTTGGACACCTGTTCTTTTGAGGATGAGACCAAACTGTGCTCGTAAATTGCCAAATCACCAAGGTGAAGTAAGCTGAGGAGGCGTTGCAATGGACATTCAGGGCCTTCTCCTGAAGACATTTCTGACTAGGCAACTAACACACTGCTGGAGCCTTGAGGCTGGCTTCCCGATTCTGCTTCTTTATCAACAGAGATCACTCTGACCCAGTCGCCTTGGGGAAATACTTAGACTGGAATGCCTTCAGGCCCGCACGCTTCTCTGTCGGCGTCCTGCGCTACTTGCATTGCTCTAGATAGTTCGAGTATATCACCCGCACTGTTGCAGCGGAGATGTTAAAGGAGATGAGGAAACGCTTCTGTGGGCAGAGAGCATTGCCCCTTACCACAACTGCCAAGTGTAAAGAGCTCTGCGTAAAGTGCCAGGTTCCTCGAGAGGAATTCGTACCAAGCGGGATTGGACAGCAAGACTACGGATCGTAGCGACAGCTGAAACGTACCCAGAGGCTCTCGCTCACGATGCCACTATGTGTGGCAACCTCCATGGTATCTGTACCCCTAGATACGCTACCTTACAAAGGTGAGAAAGGCAATGTGTGGAATGCCCCTCTTGTACTCTGAGGAGTCCCGCGAGTGACTGTGAGTGATGTTGTTCAAGCACGAGCGTCGGCATCCCCCCTCGGAATGATATAGACAACGTGACTCAGTTTCTCCCCTGCAAGGGATGCAATTGCCATTGGATTTCAGCATGCCCTTTCCACCCGTGTTGCAGAGCGCGGGGCAGCGTAATGCCATTCCCTCGGGATTGTGGTCCTGTTCTAGATGCGTGCGGTGTTCATTTCCAGAGAGGAGCTGGCAACTCCCTTGGCACATGGAAGCTGTTTTCTATCACACTGTGTACTGATGGTTTGTGCATGGAGACATTCGCTCTGTGCGGCCCATTCTCCTCCAAAGAGGTTATCTGATGCTCATCCTCCACAGCGCCCCTTTCTGGAGATAGCTTGAGAAGGCGGTTCTCCGGGTGCCTTTGCATAGGAACCGTTTTGACAACCTGTTCTTTTGAGGATGAGACCAAACGGTGCTCTTAAATTGCCAAATCACCAAGGAGAAGTGAGCTGAGGAGGAGTTGCAATGGACATTCAGGGCCTTCTCCTGAAGACATTTCTGACTAGGCAACTAACACACTGCTGGAGCCTTGAAGCTGGCTTCCCGATTCTGCGTCTTTATCGACAGAGATCACTCTGATCCAGTCGCCTTGGGGTAATACTTAGATTGGAATGCCTTCAGGCCCGCAGGCTTCTCTGTCGGCGTGCTGCGCTACATGCATTGCTCTGGATAGTTCGATTATGAACCGCACTTTTGCAGCAGAGATGTTAAAGGCGATGAGGAAACACTCCTTTGGGAAGAGAGCATTGCCCCTCTCCACAACTGCAAAGTGTAAAGAGCTCTGCGTAAAGTGCCAGGTTCTTCGAGAGGAATTCGTACAAAGCGGGAGTGGGCAGCTAGACTACGGATCGTAGCAAAAGCTGAAACGTACCCGGAGGCTCTTGCTCACGATGCCAGTATGTGTGGCAACCTCCATGGTATCTGTATCCCCTAGAGACGCTACCTTACCAAGGTGAGCAAGGTAGTGTGTGGATGGCCCCTCTTGTACACTGAGAAGTCCCGCGAGTGACTGTGAGTGTTGTTGTTCAAGCACGAGCGTCGGCATCCGCACTCGGAAATATATGGAGAACGTGACTGAGTTTCTCCCCTGCAAGGGATGAAATTGCCATTGGATTTCAGCATACCCTTTCCACCCGTGTTGCAGAGCGCGGGGCAGCGTAATGCCATTCCGCCGGGATTGTGGTCCTGTTCTAGATGCGAGCGGTGTTCACTCCAGAGGAGAGCTGGCAACTTCCTTGGCACATGGAAGCTGTTTTCTATCGCACTGTATACTGATGGATTGTGCATGGAGACTTTCGCTCTGTGCGGTCCGTTCACCTCCAAAGAGGTTACCTGAAGCTCATCCTCCACAGCGCCCCTTTGTGGAGATAGCTTGTGAAGGCGGTTCTCCGGGTGCCTTAGCGTAGGAACCGTGTTGGACACCTGTTGTTTT
>BNJM01001005.1:67777-107352 GCA_015472975.1 Rousettus leschenaultii | reverse complement strand
GCCCAGCTTATAATAAGACCCTTTCTCAGGAAAGGCCTTGGTGCATCAGAGTCGATGGTTAATCATTCTGGGTGTTCCTGCTGTTCTTTCCTTGTCATCAACATTCTCTGTGTCCCTTGATCCAAGAAGACACTATTGGCTCTGGAGAACCCAGGTGAGAAATCTGGGCAGTGAGTGGGGAAGAGAGGGGCTTTGCCAGGGACATAGTGTCCCTTGTATATCCTTCTGCAGGTAGATGTGGGGGTTTGAAGCCTCTGTAACAGAGCTGGAAGCTGGGTACTTGTGAGGGGAATGGTTGCCAAATCTGTATCTACACCCCTTAGCCCTGCCCAAAGCCAGGGCCTGGCCAGGGTCCTTGAGTGTCCAGCTGTAGCAGCATGGAGGGCTCAGGCTCCCTGGCTGGACGAGGGGAGCACTAAGGTGATCATGGAATCAGAAGGAACAAGCAGCAAAGTGTCTATGACCTAGTGGGAAGAAGTTAAGCACTGGGGCAGGATTTGGAGGAGAGTGAACCCTCTACTCCCTTCACCTCTACCCCACTTTCTCTAGCCATCATGAAGAATCCACGTAAAAGACCCATGAGACCCAAACTAACTAGGGCTCAGTGGATGGTGCCAGAGCCCTGACTCCAATGTCCCTTTAGGAAGCCCCACTTATAAGAGATAGTTGGGTCCTGAGCACAGGTGGTCATCTTCTGTCCTTTTGTAGCTCCTCAGACTTCTTCTCCAGGAGTGTCTCCTGAGTTTTGTTTCTTCTGGGTCACTCTGGCCTGAACGCTTTCCCAGTTCTCATCACATGCCCCCATGCTTCCTGGAGTTTCCTGGGAGATAATATAGAAGAGTAGATGAGCAGACACCACTTGACAATTTGGGGAGAGGGGGCCAGCTCATTCTTGGGGCAGCTGTGGTCACTGATCATATCTTCCCTCCATGATTTTTACTGTCCAGCCCTTGGGGCAGAGTCCACAACGCTGTTCAGAGCAGGGTGCTTTGTCTGTGCTCTTTGGCCTCACCCTGCCCTCCCTGAGTCCTGTAGATTTGGAGGAGGAGGCATCAAAATGATTTCCCCATAATCAAGCTGCTTGAGGGGAGAGAAAAAGAAAAACAAGGAATTCAGGTTTGGGCAAAGAACAAAAGCAGGCACGACAGAGTGAAGGGTGGACTGTGCAGGGACTCGAGTCCTTCTGGTGTTTCCACTACTTCTGTGTGACTGTAGTGGGGGGTGGTGTAATTTCTCACCCTTGAACCTAATTCCTTATCAGTTGGCCCTTAGTCCTGGGCGGACAGGAATGGTTTTTCACCTGCTCACAGCAAGAAGCTCCATCCATCTTGCACCCAGAGCAGGGGGCTGGCCAGGTCTGTGGTTGCTCCTGCTCTTACTTGGGGCGGCCACCCAGAGGGAACAGCAGTTCTGGTTCCCTTGGGATGAAACATTTGCTGGGGAAGAGTGTGACAATCATGTGCAGATTTCTCAAATATTCTACTTTAAATTTTCATGTCCAAAACAAATGCTTATGATTTCAGCTAGCTAACCCTAATAGGATTTTTCTCCAACACAGATCTTACAATGTATACAAAATGAAGCAGGATGCAAATGGGGAGCTCCCTGTCTACGAGGGAGTGGGGTGGGGTGGGCAGTGGTGGCAGTGACAGTCTCAGGGTACGAAGAGCAGCAGATACAGTGTCAGGCTCGGGGTTCTCAAGAACATTCTATTCCCGTTGTATTGACAAGCGGATCTCCATAAGCACTGAAGGAAGTGTCTGGTGAGTCCCTGTCAGGAAAGGAACAGGAAGTCTTGGGCAGCCTCAGCCAAACAATAGCACTTGGAGTAGATCAGAAATTCTAGGGGCAAGTGAACTAGAAAGGAGCAGGAAAGGCTAAGTGCACCCTGAGAGCCCAGGCCTGTGTAAATGTTGGGATAAGACTGGGCTTCTGTAAGCACGAGATGCTCCAGGGTCAGGTGGGTAATAGAGCCCATGGTACCTCAGCTTTCTAGATTGGACCTGCTGGTACCTCTGGTTCCTGATGAGCTTTCCAGTTAGGAGCTGCTGGCTCAGGGCTGTGGGAGGGAAGGACACTGAGCTGCAGGCAGAGGTCAGTGCCTGTGGCTGAAAAGGATTAGTGGAGCAGACAGTGGGGCCTTCTGCAGGTGAGGGGGGCTAAGAAATAAGGAGAGAAGGAATTGCATGTGTGCCTCTCCCAGGCCTGGAGGACCAAGAAGACATGACCTCTAAGGATGGCCACCACATGTGTTGCTGGGAGAGTCAGGGCTTAAGAGGAAGGGAGGGCATTGGGTTTCATTCCTGGAGCTTGTCCTTCAGTTCTGTGGCCCTTTCAGTCCCTTGTATGGTGGCTGGTGGAAGCAGGGACGGGTGATGGTGTTGGTGGAGTCATGGGGGGAGACCAGCAAGGGCTGGGAAAGTGGGACAAGAGGGAGAACGAAGTGGGACATCACTTTTCCTTAGCTTGAGTCAAGGCTTGAAATCTGCCGAGCCCGAGGAGGGAGTATCCCTGTGAAGACAGAAAGATTTCCCACCCAAAAACTCTTTTCTCTTGATCATCCTTTCTTTTATCTTCTTCCCCAGAACTCGTGAAGCTACCAGCCCAGTACCAGAACCAGACAGACCATACTGGCTCCTGCAGCTGACCTCAGTCTCCTTGGTCAGCTCCTCGGTCCACTGATACCCCTGGGGCAGGGACACCGAATCTGCACCAGGCGGCTGGGCTTCGAGTCACTTCTCTGGTCTCACGAGCACTTTCCCTCTTTCTGCCTCGGTTTTCTCATCTGTGAAATGACGAGGACACTGTGGCACTTAACCTTAGGGCACGGTGTCTCACATTGGCACCATGAACATTATAAACCAAATAATCCCTATGAGAGCTGTGCACTTTGGTGTGTGCAGCACCATCTCTGGCCTCTACCTGCTATATGCTTACCCCCTCTCCAAGTATGACAACCAAAATGACCCAGACACTTCAAAATACCTTCTGGGGCCAAAATCTCCCAGGGCTGAGAACCATGGAGGTGTGGCCAGGCCAGGAGCTCTGTTGCCTGGGGCTAATCTGGGTCTCAAGCAAATGAAGTCAGGCATTTTCACACCTAGACTCGTGAGCTTATCTTTTACTTTGGTCCATATGAGGCCTCTTGTCTTTAAAACTTGTTTTTTTTTTTTTGTCTTTAAAACTTGTATCCATCTTTAAAACAAATAACTTTCCCCTTATCTCTGCATTCAGGTAACCCTTCTTCACCCTTTGGTTGTATCCAGGAATGTGTCAAATTCACTTCTAATGATTTCCACATTTGGCATGTATGGTACCTGGCACTGACCTAAGTAGAGCTGTGATTCGCTTAGGGCAGGGAATGTGTTCTCTAGTGTACGAACCAGAAAGCCTAACTTAATTTATGTTACTCTACTTCTCCAGATGTTGCTCTTCATCTCTGAAATATGAATTGGAATAATACTTCAATTACTGAGCAGTTTATTCTTTCATTCAGCAAATATTTATTGCGCACTCAGTCTGTCAAATTCAGAAAATTATATTTTCTCAAAGATCATGTCAGATCAAATGAACTATGTTAAGGACGTCAACTGTCCACATGTGCTCTGTGTCTCAGGAGATTCGTGTCCTGCGATGTCTATAGGTTTCCATCAATGTTTGTATGGTATTCCTTCCCCATCCTTTAAATTCCATCCTTTCTGTGACTTACTCCTGAAATGATGTCATTCCTCTGATAGTGTCCTCCCCTCGCCCCCTCCCCAGCTCTCTCTCTCTCTCTAAATTAGTTTCAAGTATACAGTACATTGGTTAGGCATTTATATAGTTTATAAAATGATCCCCCTAATTGCTCTTTCTCTCCTCCAGTTTTCCACCTAGCCAATATATTAATGCTAACTTCATTCCCTATGCCATGTTCCCCATCCCTGTGACCATTTATTAACTACTAATTTGTACTTCTTTAAGCCTTCACCCCATTCTCCCAGCCCCCCAACCCCCTCCCCTCTGGCCATTACCAGATTGTCCTGTATATTTGTAAGTCAGTTTTTGATGAGTTTGTTCTTTCCGTTCCTTAGATTCCACATATAAGTGAAATTGTATGATATTTATCTTTCACTGTCTGACTTATTTCACTCAGCGTAATAACTTCTAGGTCCATCCATGTTGCTGCAATGGTAGGATTTCATTTTTTAATGGCTAAGTAATATTCCATTGTCTATATGAACCATAGCTTATTTATCCAATCATCTGTCGATGGGCATTTAGATTGCTTCCATACCTTAGCTATTGTAAATTGTGTTGCCATGAATATTGGAGTGTATAGATCTTTATGAATTATTGTTTTGTTTTTCTTTGGATAAATACCCAGAAGTGCAATTGCTGGGTCAAAAGGTAGGTCCATTTTTAATTTTTTGAGAACCCTCTAGACTTTGTCTCTCAATTATAGTGTTTGAATCCATGTATGTTCATTGTAATCACTGATGTACTTGGGTATAAGTCTATCACTGGCCGTTTACTCTTTTTTAATTTCATCTATTTTTTTGCCCTACTTGTTTTTTTTCTTGTCTTATTTTGGATTAACCAAAAAATTTTATGATTACAATCTTCTTACTTAGCTTTCTATTTACTCATTCCCTTATTATTCTTTTACTTACCTTAGAAACCGCAGTATTAATCTGTGACTTATATGGTTCCCTTCATGGCTTTTTGGCTTAACCATCAGACAAACCAAGGGAAGAACAGGAGCTGTGGCTCTGAGACACCATGGGAGGGGAGCGGGAAGAGAACCGGTGATAAAGCTGTAGATGCAGAGGCATCTGAGGCCTCTCCTGTTGAACTCCAGCCTGAGACCCTCTCCCTCTACTGCTGTCCCTGGCCTAGAGCTGAGATGCGGCAGCCCCAGCTGAACATCACCTCCCTGGTCACATTGTGGTCATGTGCAGTGACCACATGCATCATCCTGAGGGCGATCTGGCTTCTGAGATGTGGTATTTTAAAAGTAATCCACTTATTTTGTCTGTGAAGTAAACATTTATTATAAATTTTTATATATCATGTCCATCTCGGTACAGCCTGGCAGGCTTGTTGATCAATGCCAAATGCTTCTTTTAATGAAGGAGTAGACAGTAGGCCCAGTCTAGACCAATTGGATATAGTCTTGCAGGAATGTGAATCTTGAGCAGTGCTTTGAAGAGTGTGAGCATTGTGGGAGTATTTTATTTTTTGTCCCGAAAGTTGTTCCTTAAATGGAGTGATGATCAGTACTCGCTGACTGTATCCCAATGCTGCCCTGGTCCCCACCTGCCTTGAACCTTACTTCCTCAGCTGCCTGAAATTCTATAAGCTATTTATTATTCTCAATACATTCCCTTTTTCCCCCAAATACTAAAACCGCTTTTGTTTCTTACGTATAACTCAGCTGATTACTTTATGGAATATACAACTCGATGCCCCCACTCTTTCCTCCGTTGCTGAGCTATAGTAATGCCTGCATTCCTCTATTGACAGCAGTAGCATGTGTTCAGTGGCCCCTCTCGAAGCCTACAGCTTTGCTGTGTTTTAGGAACAACTTCCTTCTGCCGTCCCTTCAGTCTAGAGGTGGTAACAGCTTTCTGCTGTTTCTAGTCCCAGGGAGCTCTGCCATATGTAAATTGCTATTACCTGCCTACACCTCTATAAATAGCCTGGTTATTAAATCTCTTCAATTATCTTTTTGATTCTGCCATCTGTTTCCTCTCAGGACTCTCCTACATGTAGGGAACTCAAAGGGGCGAGATGTCAACAAGAGTTTATTCATTATGGTATTTACAAACCCTGTGAATTCTAAAATTTGGCTTAGAATAATACATGTGAATTAAAATGTGTTCTGGTAATGGCTAGAAGGGAGACAGTCTGGTAATTAATGTGTGAAGTTCAGAGGGATCCCATTTGTAGTTGTTGCCCTGGACGTCTTGGTGGAATCGTAAACCTGCTATCAGAGTCAGCATGGCCAGGGCAACATGATTGTTGTTCTCTTCTAAAATGACTTACAGATAAATTCCATAAGGAAGGAATAAAATCTACAAGGAAAAAATAAACATAATATTCAAAGAGGGAGCAGGATTGAGACATGCCATTCTTAGCTCTTGTTATCTCTAGTTTTAGAGAACAGCTTAGCTTCTCAAATGTCTGTAGCACCATGACCTTGTTCAACAAGGACCAAACTATAAAAGGTATAATTACAGTACAAAGAAGGCACACAGACAAATATGTGAGATATGACCAAGTGCCTTAGTTTACGCCGCTATAACAAAAATTCCATAGACCGGATTTGAAATGAAAAACAAAAATTAGTAAGACTACATTAAATTAAAACATTCTGCATGGAAAAAATACCCACCAACACAATGAAAAAGCAACCTAATGAATGGGAGAAAACATTTGCAAATCGTATATCTGATAAGGATTGATATCCAAAATATATAAAGAAGTCATGCACTTTATAGACGCTTTGGTTTGCAGAGGTCAGGCTAGAATTGGGTCAGTGTGCCAGTGTAGATGATTCCAGCCACAGACTTCGATCTAGAATAGCCTAGAATGAACTCTTCAGAGAACACGCATTCTGAGGAAAATAATTCCTTTTATTACACAGAAGACAGGGCCCAGCATCCGCTACCCAAATTTCTGGTACCAGAATCCTGCCTATAATCCATTTGCTGTCCCTGGGACAGAATTCAGAAATGGAAACTTGTATTTTCTATGTTCACTGGTGGTGGCCAATGAGTATCTGGGCTTCCTCATACCTCAATCCCCATTGTCCCCTAGACTGTATTCCCTAAGTGTTATAATCCAGCACTAGTGATGGCTGTAGGGAAAAAGTGAAAATGAAAATGAAAGAAACTTCAGCATCTACAGCCCAGTGGGATTTTACAGAGTTCATGTGAAAGTATAGGTGTGCTTGATAACCCTCTTGAGGGTGAAGACATAATAAAGGTGAACAAATTGTGATCAGGTCAGAGCAATGTCATGATGTAACACAGGATGAGATGTTAAAGTTAGAATTACCCTTGGAGGTGAACTTAGGTAAAGAAAAGAACGGATACATAGCTTTCCATTTCCAGATGAAGTAAAAGAC
The DNA here is from genome assembly GCA_015472975.1 of Rousettus leschenaultii. Lineage (NCBI taxonomy): Eukaryota > Metazoa > Chordata > Mammalia > Chiroptera > Pteropodidae > Rousettus > Rousettus leschenaultii. Next base: position 100,241 of record BNJM01001005.1, on the reverse strand, counting down.
AGAGATGAGATTCAGAATACCCCGAACTCAGAATTGTGTCAGTCTACTGAAGGTGTCAACAAACTTCAGAAGGAAAGGCTACTGTGCATCAGCATGAAAGCGGTTAAAGGCCTAAGCCTGCAAGCTAGGTCCCAGAAGCCCCTTAGCAATGGGGAAAGAAAGCCATACAACAGCAGTGGGATTGAGGGCTTTCCTGAGAAAGTGGATGAAGAGGAAGTGGGACAGAAAAACAGCTACCCACAGGGGGCCGCACCCTCTGCTGCCTGGTTGGCCCAGTTTGACAAGGCTGATGAAGCCATCCAGTGTGATATGAACTGGTGGCAGGATGCAGTGTTGGAGATATCCCCTGAGCAAGTGCCCTTGGTAAATGAAGGGTTATCATCAGATTGCACACCACAAGGACTGAGTAAAAAGTCAAGGAATAGAAAATTAAGCATAGGTGACCAGTCCCTGGACATATTCTTAAATTTTAAGAGTGTATTTGAAGAAAAATGGTATCTTGAACATAGTGCTTCCTGATGATTCAGATGACTATAAGTTGGAAGAGGAAGAGCATGAAGTAGAATGGCTCTGCAGAAGATAATAGTGTAAGTTATTCTAACTAAAGACTTTTATTGTGAGGCATGAAGGGCAACTAGCTTGTCAGAGAGTCCTCTGTATCCCGAACTTGTCTGGCCCAGCAGAAATAACAATAGTAGTAAGTATGCTGAATATGAGAACATGCCTTTGATTTCTGTGTTGAAGAGAGAAGAGAACTATAAAATCTTTTATAAAAAGCTCTGAGTGGAACAGAGGGCCAAGCAGGAAGGAGCATCTCAGGAATCACTGGAATGAAGCAAATTACTGAGTTTCAGCTACAAAAAAAGAGCTATTTGTAGCAAAATCGTGATGGGCTAGGATACAGTGATGTCTTGATTTAAACTAATAAATCTGTTATACCAACAAACAAGCCTTTGAAATTATAGGTTGTAAAAGTAAATTTAAAAAATTCATATAAGTCAATAACAAAAAAAAATAAGATTAAACAGTGGGCAGAGGCTCTTGACTAGACATTTTTCCAAAGAAGACATATTGATGGCCAACAGGTACATGAAAAGGTGCTCCACATCACTAATCATCAGGGAAATGCAAATCATACCACAATGAGATATCACCTCACGCCTGTTTATATGGCTATCGTCAAAAAGACAAGAGATAAAAAGTGTTGGTGAGAATGGAGAAAAGGGAACCCTTGTGCACTGTTGGTAGGAATGTAAATTGGTTCAGCTACCATGGGAAGAGCAGGAAGATCCTCAAAAAATTAAAATAAAATTCCCATATAATCTAGCCATTCCACTTCTGGGAATTTGTGTGAAGGAAAGAAAAATGTTAATTTGAAAATATTTCCCATACCATGTTTATTGAAGCATTATTTACAATAGCCAAGACATAAAAACAACCTAAATGTCCATCAACAGATGAGTGGATAAAGAAGATGTGCTGTATACACACATACATACATACATACATACATACATACATACATACATACATACAATATGGAACGTTACTCAGCCGTAAGAGAAAGAACCTACCATTTTCAAAAACATGGATGGATCTTGATGGATGCTAAGTGAAATAAGTCAAATAGAGAAAGACAAATACCATATGACCTCACTTATCTGCGAAATCTAAAAAACTAAAAAATGAACTCATAGATACAAAGAAAAGACTGGTGGCTGCCAAAGACAGGAGGTGGAGGGTGGGTGAAATGGGTGAAGGTGGTCAAAATGTCCACACTCTTAGTTATAAAATACATTAGTCCTGGGGATGTAATATTTAGCATGGTGACTATATTTAATAATACTGTATTGAGCATCTGAAAATTCCTAAGAGAGTAGATCTTAAAAGTTTTCATCACAAGAAAAAAATTTTAAGTATGTGTGGCGATGGATGTTACTAGACTTATTGAATTATGATGTACATCTGAAACTGTATATCTATTATATCACAATAAAAAGTTTCATAAAAATAACAAAGAATTTCTATGGTAAATTAGAAAATTTCAATTGAATGCAATAGAAAATAGTGAAAAGAACAGAGAAACAAACAAAACCACAGGATATCTAGGAAACAAGTAGCAAAATGGCAGGTATAAATATAATTAAATCGATACTGCATGAAATGGAAATGCATTTGAAGTTTCAGTGAAAAGACAGAGGTTGTAAGACTGGATAAACCAAATAAGATTCAATTGTAAGCTGTCTACAGGAGACACGTATTAGATTCAAAGATAGAAAACAGGTTGAAAGTATAAAGATGGGCAAGATACATCATTAATACAGTAAAGATAGGGTAGCCTAAGTGGTTATATTGATATTAGACAAAATGGACATAAAAAGACTTTAAAATGTGTCCCAGAGACAAACAGAAATATTTTATAACCAAAAAAGTGTCAATTCACAAGATGATGTAACAAATATAAGCATTTATGTACCTAACAATAGAGCCTGGAAATACGTGAAACAAAAACTGACAAGAGTGAAGAAGAAACAGAAAATTCAACTAAGAGAGACTTTAATACTTCACTCTCAGTAATTAATAAAACAACTAGATGGAAGATCAGCCAAGCTGTAGAAGACTAAAAACCACTATCAATCAACTTGACTTAAATAGAATCTGTAGACTATTCCATCAGATACTAGTGGAACATTCCTTTTAAGCACACATGGAACATTCATCCAGGAAACACCATATGCTTAACCACCAACCACGTCTCAATAAATAGAAAAGAATTTAAATCATATAAAGTATGTTCCATGACCACAACAAAATTAAATTAGAAGTGAACAGTAGAAGGAAATCTGAAAAATCCATAAATAGATGGAAATTAAACAACCCATTACTACATAGCCTGTGGGTCAAAGAAGAAATCACTAGGGAAATTAGAATATGTTTCGAACTGAATGAAATGAAAACACAACATATCAACATATAGTAACAGCTAACGGATACTGTGATGGGCTGAATTTTGCTCTTCCTCCCTCCCCCCTGCCCAATTCACATATTGATGCTCTAATATCCAGTACCAAAGATGATAACTGAACTTAGAGATAAGCTCTTTAAAAGGCATTTAGGTTAAAATGAAGCCGTTAGGGTGGGACCAATTCAATCTGACTGGCGTCCTCAGGAGAATAGGAGATGAGAGCACAAAGAGGCACCAAGGGTACAAACACACAGAGGAAACACCATGTGAAGAAGCAGTAAGAGAGCAGCTGTCTACAAGTCAAGGAGAAAGGCCTCAGGAGAAATCCAGCTTTCTAGCACCTTGATCTTGAACCTCTAACCTCTAGAACTGTGGAAAAATATGCTTCTATTGTTTAAGATACACAGTCTGTGGTATTGTATTACGACCGACCTAGCAAACTAATACACATGCTTAGAGGGAAATTTATACCTTTATTTCCTGTATTAGGCAATCGCAAATCAATAATCTCAGCTTTCATTTAAGAATCTAGGGGGAAAAAAGAGCAAACTAAACCTAAGCAAAGAAGAAACATTAAAGATTAAAAGGGAAATCTATAAAATAGAACAAGAATACACAAGAAAATCAATTTATAAAAAACTTGGCTTTTGAAAAGATCAAGAAATTTGATAATTGTATAGCCAGTTTGTTCAAGAAATAGAAAGAGAAGACACAGATAACCAAAATCAGGAATGAAAAAAGGTGGACATCATGACTGACCTTGTAGAAATTTCAGATTATTAGGGAATACCATGAACGACATTATCCCAACAAATTAGACAATTTAGATAAAACAGATAAATTGCAGGAAAGAAATAAATTACTGAAGATGACTCAATAAATAACAGGAAATCTAAATAGACCTAAACATAGAAAGTCAAACATATTAGGGTAACAGAAGAATATCCCCCAAGTGAAGGAGTAAGAAAAAAACTCAGAGAAAAACTCTAATGAAATGGAGTTAAATATTTGCTTGGTAAAAATTTCAAAGAAACAGTTATAAAAATGGTCAAAAAACTTGAGAGTAGAATAGAGGAACTCAGAGAGAATGTCAATGAAAAGTTAGAGTAACGTCAGAAACATGGCAGAGTGAGAGATGTCTCTAATTCTCTCCCCTTGAAACAACAATAAGCTGAAAATCTGAAACTCAACAAAAAACGACTAACCTGCACACAAGCACGTCTGAGTGAGGGATCTTCAAATAAGAGGTACCACAGTTCAGAACCCTGGGAGTCAGGTGGTATCCTGGGAGAAACAAGGAAGCTGCCTCTCATAGCCAGAACTCCCTGCGGTAGAAGAGGTAGGGGAGAATGTGCAGCGGGTTCCCTGAACAGCTCTGCTTGAGAGAGTTGTGAGTTCCATGCAGCAGCGGTGCCCAGGAATCAGGACAGAAAGCAGAGAAGTGGGCATGGCTGAGAAGCAACAGTTGATTTTTACCAGCCACTGTTGCAAAACATGAAGCTGAGCCACAGATCCCTACCCAAAGGAAACCTCCCTCCATGTCCTCCAAGACCAAACACCACAGAGCTCCAGGGGAATCTGATCAAACACTACTGAAACTGTCGCTAATACTGACAGGGACTGAGACAGAGGGTAGCAAGCATGATTGAATATTTATAAGAAGAAAAAGGCATTAGTAAGACTTTACATAAAGCAGGGATAGAAGAGGCTTAGCCGCCACCTACTAGAAACCAAAAGAAAAATGCCTTCTTAGCAACAGGCTAAAAAGAGACCTTTATATAATAAATCTTCTTTCAGGAAAACAAAACAAAACAAAACAAAATACACTTCCCTTAATGGCCAGGTAGAGAAATAGCCCATTAAACATGATGAACAGCCTAGGTGACAACGCAGCTCAGAAACAAAAAGAAAAACCTCCAGAAGATGAGCTTCAAAACATAGAAATATGCAACTTAAATGACAGAGAATTCAAGATGGCACTTCTGAAAAGAATCAATGAGATCTGAAACAAATCATATCAATAATTTCAGGAACTGAAAAAACAACTAAAAGAGCAGAATAAGTTTTTAGCAAGGAGATCGAAACCCTCAAAAAGAATCAAATAGAAATTCTGCAGATGAAGAATACACTAAAAGAGATGAATGAAATAGCAAGCTTGGGAAACAGAGTCAACCATATGGAGTAAAAGATCAGTGATATTGAAGGCAGAAATCTAGAAATAAATCAGAAGGAAGAAGAGAGAAACTGAAGAATGAAATATAATAAGAGAGAAATACAAGGACTAGCTGATACCATCTGTCCCGGCCCGCGGGACAGTCAACAGGGACCCTAAGACAGAACGGGGAGGGGAGGGAGACAAGACGACGCAAAGAATGGAGACAAGACAGGCTTTCTGATCAAGTCTCGTTTATTAAGACTCGCTGCAGGCTTATATAGGGCGTGATTGGGTGATGTTGTGTTAGCGGGGCTGATTGGCCAGAGGCAGTCAGGAGATACTGCGTAACACAAAGGGGCCGGGCGGAAAGACCCGCGAAAAGTCCCTTTGGCGGGAAGCGAGGCAGATACATCCGGGAGGCTTACGTGGCCTTGGCGGGAAGCCCTGCTGAGCAGCCATTTTTGGCCTGGCAGCCATCTTAGTCAAAACAGCCCCCGACAACCATCGAGGAAAAAAAAAGAGTAATGGGCATTCTCAAAGGTGAGTGAAAAGAGCGGGGATTAGAAAACCTTTTCAGACAAATAGTTGACAAGAATTTCCTAAATCTAAGGAATCAACTGGAGCTTAAAATTCAAGAAGTCAACAGAACACCCAATTCTATCAACCCTGAAAGGCCTTCACCAAGACATATTATGTTAAAATTATCAAAAATTAATGACAAAGAAAGAATTATCAGGGCAGCCAGAGAAAAGAAGACAGTAACTTATAAAGGAAAACCCATTACATTATCGTCAAACTTCTCAGCACAAACCTTACAAGCCAGGAAGGAGTGGAATCAAATATTCAAACCATTAAAAGAAAAGAACTACCAGCCAAGAATAATATATCCAGCATAGCTCTCCTTTAGATATGAATGAGAAATAAAGACCTTTCCAGACATACAAAAATTGAGGGAATTCTCCACTACATTATAGGAAATACTAAAAGAGGTCAGCTCACCTAAAACAAAATGAAAAAAAAATAACATGACTATGAGTGACTAGCAGGCAGATAGAGGCAGAGTAGCACAACCCGTATTAAGAACAGGGCATTATAAGCTTCAAGGATAAGAAAAGGTTTGGTATTGCAAGATAGTAATGAACTTTTAGCATACATAGGGACAAACTGCGAGAACAATAACAGAAAAAGAGAAGATTCAAATATCCAAATTTGCAAAGAGGAATGGAGATAAGGCACTTGCAGAAGAAAATGGATTGTATATTATATATATATATATTTTATATATATATATATATAATGGACTGTATATATACATAATATATATAATGGACTGTATATTTTATTAAATATAACATTGGAGGTCCTAGCGAGTGCAATCAGGCAAGAGAAAGATATAAAAGACATCCCAATAAAAAACAGAAGTCAAACTGTCACTATTTGTGAATGACATGATTCTCCATATAGAAAACCCTAAAGACTCCACGAGAACACTACTAGAAACAATAAACAAATACAGTAAAGTCTTTGGATACAAAATTAATGTTCAAAAATCCATAACATTCCTATACTCTAATAATGAAGTGTCAGAAAATAAGTGGAAAAAATAATTCCTTTTGAAATTGCAACGAAAAAGAATAAAACACCTAGAATAAACCTGATGAAACATGAAGGACCTATATAATGAAACTGTAAGACCCTATTAAAAGAATATGAAGAAGGTAAAAAGAAATGAGATATTCTGTGTTCTTGGATTGGAAGAATCAACATAGGTAAAATGATCTTATTACCTAAAGCATTATACAGATTTAATACAATCTCCATCAAAATCTCATTGGCATTTTTCAAAGAAATAGAACAAAAAATCATCAGATTCATATGGAAGCACGTAGGGCTTCGAGTTGCCAAAGCCATCCTAAGAAAAAATAATGAGACTGGAGGCATTATTCTGCCTAACTACAAAGCGACAATAATCAAAACAGCATGGTATTGGCAGAAAAATAGACACATGGACCAGTGGAACAGAATCTAGAGTTCACAAGTAAACCCATGTTTACATGGGTAAATAATTTTTGCCAAAATGCCAAAAACATACAGTGGAAAGGAAAGTCTCTTCAATAAATGGTGCTGGGAAAACTGGAAAGCCACCTGCAAAAGAATAAAACTAGACTGTTATCACCACACACCAAAATTAACTCAAAATATATTGAGGATCTGAATATAAGATCTGAAACAATAAATGCATGAAAGAAAACATGGGAACAAAACTCAAGAACCTTGGTGCATACATACAATGGAATATTACCGAGCCATAAGCAGAGATGAAATACTGTCATTTGTGACGACATGAATAGACCTCGAGATAATCATGCTAAATGAAATAAGCAAGACAGAAAAAGTTCAAAATCACAGGCTATCAATTACTTGTGGGATATAAACCTAAAAGCAAAAAATCAACAGGACAACCAAACAGAGACTCATGGTATGGGCAATAGACTAGTGGTTGCCATAGGGTAGGGGAAAGAGGAGAGGGGGGCGGTAGATGGGGTAAAGGGGATCAGATATGTGGTGACAGAAGAACTCTATGAGATGTGAACACACAATGTAAACACATATATGCCTTACTGTTAAAGTGTACAGCTGAATCTTATTGGATTTTGTTAACCAGTGTCACCATAAAAAATAAAAATAATGAAAAAAACATAAAAATTGATCTACCATATTATCCAACAATCCCCTCTACTGGGTATTTACCCCAAAGACTTGAAAACCTATATTCGAAAAGGTATTTGCACACTGACGTTCATAGCACTATTTATGGTGGCAAGAACATGGAAGCAACCTAAGTGTCCTACAATAGATGATTGGATGAAGAAGCTGTGGTACATATATATAATGGAATATTCCTCAGCCATAAGAAGAGATGAAATACTGCCATTTGTGACAACATGGATGGACCTCGAGACAATCATGCTAAGTGAAATAATCCAGACAGAAAAAGTTGAAAACCACTTGATAGCACTTATATGTAGAATATGAACCTAAAACCAACCCACAAACAGAACAAACAAACAGAGTCTCATGGACAGGGACAATAAACTATCGATTAACAGAGGATAAGAAGGGAGGGAAGGGGGAGGAGACAGAAGAGTTGAAAGGGGTCAAATATGTAGTGACAGAAAGAAATCTAATGTATGGTTGGTGAATATGCAATGCAACATATATATATACCTTACCGTCAAATTGTACACCTGAGACTTACTGGATTTTGTTAATCAATGTCACCATTAAAAAAAAAGAGTTAAAAAATATAATAAAGAATCAATCAGTGTGGAAGAATGCAATAACTAAAATGAAAAATACATTAGAAGAAATCAACAGAAGATTAGTTAATACAGAAGAATGGATTAGCAACCTGGGAGACAATAATGCAAATCACCCAATCAAAACAACAAAAGGATTAAAAATTTTCTATTTATTTATTTATTTACTTTTACTTACTTACTTACTTACTTACTTACTTACTTATTTTTATTTTATTTTATTTTTTTAGGTAAGGCAACCCTTGGTTGAACTCACAGATTGCAAGTACCTTGTCAGCTTACAATCGCTTATTTTTTTTTATTTTTTACACCTACAGTGCCTGGACTTTGTAGGTGATCTCCCATTCAAGTACTAACCAAGCCTGACTCTGCTTAGCTTCCAAGATCAGACAGCATCAGGCTTGTTCAGGGTAGCATGACTGTAGACTCGATAACTTTTTTAAATGAGGATAATATAAGGGACTTCTGGGACAACATTAAGCACATTAACATTTGCATCAGAGAGATACCAGAAGAGAGAAAGAGATAGAAAGTACATTTGAAGAATAATGGGTGTAAACTTTTTTAATCTGGAGAAGAAAACAGAAATCCAGGCCCAGTTCTCAAAAAGTTCCACATCAATAAATATTGTGATTAAGATGGCAAAAGTTAAAATAAAGAGACAATCTCAAAGGCAGCAAGAAGAAAATAAGTCACATACAAGAGAAACTAGATAAAACTCTGAGCTGATTTCACAGCAGCAACTTTATAGGCCAGAATGTAATAACAGAAAATATTTAATTTGCTGGAAAAAAGGACCTACCCCCCAGCATACTATATCCAGAAAGGTTGTCATTCAAAATTGAATGACAGACAAGCAAAAGCTAAAGGACTTCACCACCATTAACTGGTTTTTCAAGAAATGTTAAATAGTCTTTACGCAGAGAAGAAAAAGCCATAAACAGTAATAAAAATACATTTAAAAATCACTGATAAGGCAAATATATGATAAACCCAGTTAATCAACCACTTAAAAAACTAATATGAAGGTCAAAGGTAGCAAAATTAACTATAACTTCAATAAATAGGAGATATAAAAAGAGAAAAATATAAAATATAACATTATAAACATAAAACATGAAATGGGGAGTGCTCGTAGGAGCTTGTAGAATGCATTTGAACTTAAACATCTATCAGCTTAAAATAGACTGCTGTAGGCATAGATAGATACATGTGAACCTTATGGTAAACCACAAACCACAAACCTACAAAAAAAATACTCAAAAAATAAAGAGAAAGGAGACCAATCAAAACACTAAAAAAAACCAGCAAACCAAGCAGAAAAATTTCAAGAAAAGAAAGGAATAGAACTACAAAGCAATCAAAAAACAATGAACAAAATATCAGTAAGTACATACCTGTCAACAATTACATTAGATGTAAATGGACTAAATGCTCTGATCAAAAGACATAGGATGGAGAAATATATGTGAAAAATGAAGATCCATCTATTAGCTCCCTAAAAGAGACTCGCATTAGATTGACAGACACACACAGGCTAAAAGTGAAGGGATGGAAGGAGATATTCCATGCAAATAGAAAAGAAAAGAAATCTAAGGTAGCAATACTCTTATCAGACAAAATAGACCTTAAAATAAAGAATATAAAAAGAGTCAAAGAAGGAAATTACATAATGATAAATGGGTCATCCAAGAAGAGAATAAAACAATTGTAAATATCTATGCATACAACATAGGAACAAATATTAATGGATATAAAGGCAGATCTTAACAGTAATATGATAGGGGAGTTTAATCCCCCACTTACTTCGATGGATAGCTCATCCATACAGAAAGTTAATATGAAAATAATGGTCTTAAACGTCTCATTAGAGTAGATTGACTTAATGGATATTTACAGAAGCCCCCTGAATCCACTCTCTACCTGTCCTATGGCCTCTGATTAGCTTGAGGTGGCCAAGAGGGGTTTCTCGGTCCCTTTCCAGGCTCAGACCTGTCCCTCCCACGTCCTTCGTAGACACAGCCCAGGGACTCCTGGCAACTTATGCAGGTGGGTCTTGTACTGATTCTAATGGGCCATGTGAACCTGCTGCTTACTTGGTGCTGTCTGGCACCATTCTGCAGCACATAGCTAATCTTCACGGTGTCATCACTCCAGAGTATAGCACAGCCAATTTCATTTCTGTGGGCTCAGAGCTGCTGAGTGTTTCTATAGGACTAGTGGCCATGTTGGCATCCGGGAATCTTCTTTGCCCATGACTGGGCTCTGCTGGTAGTAGCTCTGGGGAACTTGCTCTTGTCCAGTGCCCGCTCCCTGGGCTTCCTCCTTGCTGTGTCTCTCAATGTGGCCATTGGTGGCCACAGTCTTATTGTCGACTGCCATTCAGGACGGCTGGATCCTTTGCTATCACTGGACCAGGGGCCTGGAAATGTGGATTGCCCCTTTAACCCCACAAAAATCTGTGATAAAGCCTTGACTCTCTGGCTCCCTTCCTTGCTCATGTTCTATCCGATTTCTGCTATATGGTGGCACTAACCCTCTGTGAAGTTTGGGCCCTGCAGGAAGGAAGGGCTACAGGGGCAGCTGGAGGAACTGACAGAGCTTGAACATGATAAACTTAATAGGTAGGGTAATGAGCATCTACTGGGTCAAAGTCAAGAAATCCAGGCATCACAGAAAAGTTGGGCTTAAGACAGACACTGATCCAGAGACTCAATCCACTGTTTTCCACTGATCTCTAGGATGATATAAATGGTTGTAATAAAAGAACTTCTCTTTGAAAAAAAAAAGATATGTATAGAACGTTTTATCCCAAACTGCAGAATACACATTTTTCTCAAGTGTACATAAAATATTTTCTGGAATAGACCACCTATTAGGCCACAAAACAAGTCTTGATAAATTCAAGAAGATTAAAATTATATCAAACATATTTTCTAACTAGAAAACTAGAAATCAACTACAGGAAGAAAATTGAAAAAAAAACACACAAATACATGGAGATTAAACAACATACTACTAAACAAGCGGTAGATCAAATAGGAAATCAAAAACTACCTTGAGAGAAATTAAAATGAAAACATAACTTTCAGAAATTTATCAGAGGCAGCAAAAGCAGCTCTAAGAGGGAAGTTCATAGCAACATAGGTTCACCTCAAGAAAAAAGAAAAATCCCAAATTAATGACTTAACTTTACACCTAAAGGAACTAGAAAAAGAAGACTAAACAAAACCCAAAGTAAGTAGAAGGAAGGAATTAATACAGATCACAGTGAAAATAAATGTAATAGCGACTAAAAAATAACAATAGAAAAGATCAATGAAACTAAGAGCTGGTTCTTTGAAAGGACAAATAAAACTGACAAACCTTCACCAGACTCATCACTAAAAAACAGAGAGAGCCAAAATAAATAAAATCAGAATCTAAGGAAGAGATTACAATTAAAAGCACAGATTGCAAAGGTCATTAATGAATATTATGAACAATTATATGCCAACAAATTGAATAATCTAGAAGAAATGGGTAAATACCTGAAACATATGACCTTTCAAGACTTAATCAGGAAGCAACAGCTTTTCCTTCTTTCTTTTTTAATTTTTATTTTTCGAATTCTGGGAAAACATGGCAGAGTGAGAGATGTCTTCAGATCTCTCCCCTTGAAACAACAATAAGCTGAACGTCTAAAACTGAACAAAAAACACCCGAACTGCACACCAGCTTGTCTAAGCATGGGATCTGTGCTTAAGAACTGCTAAAGGTCAGAACCCCGGGTGTCAGGCAGTGAACTGAGAGAAATAAAGAAGCTGTCTCTTGTAGCTTCCAGAGCTCCTTGCAGGAGGAAGGGGAGGGGTGAAGGTGTGGCAACTTCCCTAATCAGCCCTGCCTGGAAGTGCCGGGATTTCTATGCAGCCAGCAGCAGCACCCAGTCATCGGAGCAGAAAGCAGAAGTGAGACGGAACCACAGAGAAACAAAAGCTGATTTTTACCAGCCTGGGTTGCAAAACCGAGGCTGAGCTGCAGCCCCCAATTCTCAGCCCAGAGGGCCACTCCCCCCATACCTTCCAAGACACATCACCACGGAGCCCCAGGAGAATCTGAGCAAATGCTACGGAAACTGTTGCTAACACAGACGGGGACTGAAATTGAAAGTAGAGAGTGTGATTAAATATCTACAAGAAAATTAAAGATATTATTCAGGCTTTACATAAAGCAGAGATCCAAGAGGCTTAGACATCACCTGCTGAAAATCAAAAGAAAAGTGCCTTCTTTGCAGCTGGCAAAACAGAGATTTTTATATAATAAATCTTCTTTCGGGAAAAACAACAGAATACACTTCCATTAATGCCCAGGCAGAGAAATAGTCCATTAAACACCATGAACAACCAGGGTGACAAGGTAGTCAGAAAGAAAGAAAAAATCTCCAGAAAAAGAGTTTAAAGACATAGAAATATGCCACTTAAATGACAGAGAATTCAGGATGGTACTTCTGAAAAAACTCAGTGAGTTAGGAAATGAGTCATATCAACAATTTCAGGAACTGAAAAAACAGCTACATGAGAAGAGCAAGGAAATTGAAACTGTCAAGAAAGCAGAATAGAACTTCTGGAGATTAAAAACACACTGCGAGAGCTGAAAAATGAAATAGCAAGCTTGGGAAATGGCGTCGACCAAATGGAGGAAAGGATCCGTGATATTGAAGACAGAAATCTAGAAATAAATCAGAAAGAAGAAGAGAGAACCCAAAGAATGAAAAATAATGAAAAAGAAACACAAGAACTAGCTGATACCATCAGGAGAGGAAACATAAGAATAATGGGCATTACCGAAGGCAAGGAAAAGGAGCAGGGACTAGAAAGCATTTTCAGACAAATAGTTGATGAGAATTTCTGAAATCAATGAAAGAGCTGGAGCTTGGAATTCAAACAGTTAACAGAACACCCAATTATTGCAACCCCAAAAGGCCTTCACTGAGACACATTGCATTAAAGTTATCAAAAATCAATGACAAATATAGAATTCTCAGGGCAGCCAGGGAGAAGAAAACAGTAATGTATAAAGGAAAACCCATTAGATTATCATCGAACTTCTCAGCTCAGACCTGAAAAGCCAGAAAAAAATGGAATCAAATGTTTAAACTATTAAATGAAAGGAACTACCAGACTAGAATAACGTATCCAGCTAAGCTCTCCTTTAGATACGAAGAAGACATCAAGACCTTTTCAGACATACAAAAATTGAGGGAATTCTCTACTATGAGGCCTGCACTATAGGAAATACTGAAAGGGGTCAGCTCATCTAAAACAAAATGACAACAACAAAGACAACAACAACAAACAAATACATAATTATTAGTAAAGTGACTACCAGGCAAATAGAAGCAGAAGAGTGCACCCCTTACTAAGAACAGGACATTATAAGTTTAAATAATAATAAGAGAATTGCTATAGCAAGATAGTAATGAATGTTAGACATACATAGGGACAAATTGATAACAGTGAATGAAAAGGGAAGTATTCAAAAAACCAAACTTGCAAAAGTGAATGGAGATAAGGCACTCACAGAAGAAAATGGATGACTGTATATATGTAACTATCCTTTTCATATTCTTAATGATAATCACACATCAAAGATTCAGAACTGAAGTATATAATATAAAACAAGAAGGAGCAGAGGCAAAACTCACAAAAGCCAACCAAAATGAAGAAAACAGAAACACAAGGACAAGGAAGCAATGGAAACACTGAGCTACCAGAAAGCAAAAGACAAAATGGCTATTAGTCGACCTCATATAGCAATAATCACCCTAAATGTAAATGGTCTGTACTCACCAATAAAAAGGTACCGAGTTGAAGAATGGATCTAAAAATAAAACCTAACCATATGTTGGCTCCAGGAGACACATCTCAGTTCCAAATACAAATGTAGACTCAAAGTGGAAGGGTGGAAAATGATATTTTAAGCAAATGGCATTGAGAGAAAAGTGGGAGTAGTGGTACTAGTACCGGATGAAATAGACTTCGAAATAAAACATGGTTAGGAAAAATACTGAGGGACATTTCATAATGCACCAAGAAGACGTAACACTTATTAATATCTATGCTCCCAATCAGGGAGCCCTGAAATATGTAAAGCAATTAGTAACAGAACTAAAAGGAGAAACAGACCAAAACACTTTTGTAGTAGGAGACCTAAATAAATGACACAGTAGACCAACTGGACATAATTGACATTTACAGAGCCTTACATCCCAAAACAGCTGCTTATACATTCTCCTCTAGTGCACATGGAACATTTTCAAGCATTGACCACATACTGGGACACAGAGAGAGCCTCAACAAATATAAGAGAGCTGAAATCATACCGATCATATTCTTTTATCATAATGCTTTGAAATTAGAGATCAACTGCAAAAGGAAATCAGGAAGAACCACAAATACATGGAGATTACACAATATGCTACTGAAGAATAACTGGGTTAGGGAAGAAATAAAGAGAGAGATCAAGAGATACCTAGAAAAGAATGATAATGATAGTACGACATATCAAAACTTCTGGGACACGGTAAAAGTGGTTATAAAAGAAAAGTTCAAATCATTACAGGCCTATCTCCAAAAACAAGAACAAGCCCAAATAAAAAAAAAACCTAATGTTTCATCTTAAAAAACTAGAAAAGAAGAACAAATGAGGCCTAAAGTCAGCAGAATTAAAGAATTAATCAAAATTAGAGCAGAAGTAAATGAAATTGAAAAAAAATATATAGAACAAAATAAATGCAACAAAGAGGTGATTCTTTGAGGTTAATAAAATTGACATCCCCCAGCTAGACTAGAAAGAAAGAAAGAAAGAAAGAAAGAAAGAAAGAAAGAAAGAAAGAAAGAAAGAAAGAAAGAAAACAAATAAGCAAAATTAGGGATGAAAGAGGGGAAAATTATGACAGACACTGCAGAAACAAAAAGGATCATGCAAGAATACTATGAAAAATTACATGACACCAAATTTAATAACCTAGAAAAAGTGGACCAGTACTTAGAGAAATACTACCTACCTAGACTGAGTCAAGAAGATCTAGAAAATCTAAGCAGACCGGTTAGCGGTATGGAAATTGAAATGATCATCAAAAACCTACCAAAAAGTAAAAGTCCAGGACCAGATGGCTTCACCAGTGAATTCTACCAAACGTTCAAAGAAGATTTAATACCTATTCTCTCCAAACTCTTCCAAAAAAACAAACAGGAGGCAATATGTTCCAACTCATTTTATGAGGCCAATATTACCTTGATACCAAAACCTGGTAAAGATAACACAAAGAAAGAAAACTACAGACCAATATCTCTCATGAACACAGATGCAAAAATTTTAAATAAGATACTAGCAAACCGAATATAACAACATATTAAAAAGATTATACACCATGATTAAATGGGCTTCACCCCAGGGGCACAGCGATGGTTCAACACATGCAAATCGATTAATGTGATACACTACATAAACAAATTAAGAAATAAGAATCATATGATCATATCAGTAGATGCAGAAAATACCTTTCACAAGATAAGCATCCATTTATGATCAGAACACTTAACAAAAGTGGTATAGAAGTAATTTTTATTTTTCACTTAGAGTTGATGTTCAATATAATTTCTTTTAGTTTCAAGTCTACAACATAGAGGTTAGATATTTATATAATTTATGAAGCGATTCATCTGATTTGTCTAGTATCCATTTGGTACTATACATAGGATTACAATATTATTGATTATATCCCCTATGCTGTACTTTGCATCCCCATGACTATTTTGCAACTACCAGTCTGTACTTCTTAACCCCTTGACATTTTTCGCCCAGCCCCTCAACTCCCCTCCCATCTGGCAATCATGAATTTGTTCTCTATATCTATGAGTCTGTTTCTGTTTTGTTCGTTAGTTTATTTTGTTCTTTAGATGCCATATATAAGTTAAATCATATGGTATTTGCCTCTCTCTGCTGACTTATTTCATTTAGCATAATATCCTTTATGTTCATTCATGTTGAGAAACAGATTTTCTGAACAGGACTTTTTCTAGCAATGAAATTAAAGCAATAATAAAAAATTCCCAACCGACTAAAGCCCAGGACCAAATGGCTTCACAGGTAAATTTTAACAAAAATTTAAAAAATAATTAATGAATAAGAAGAAACACTTCTAAGCTCATTCTACATAGCCAGCATTACCTTAATACCAAAACCAGCCAAGACACTGCAAAGAAAGAGGGTTACAGGCTAATATTCTTGATAAACATATATGCCAAAATTCTTGTCAAAATAGTAGCAAACCAAATTCAACAGTACACTAAAAGTACTATACACTATGATCAAATGGGATTTATTTCAGGGATGCAAGTTTAGTTCAATATCTGCAAAACAATGTGATTCATCACATCAACAAAACTGAGGATAAAAATCATATGATCATTTGACAGATGCAGAAAAAGTATTTCACAAAATTAAACATCTATTTATAATAAATAAAAAAAAAAACCTCTCAAAAATGTAAGTATTGATTAAGGCTATATATGACAAGCCCATAGATAACATCATATTCGATACTAAAAAATGAAAGCTTTTTCTCTGTAATCAGGAACATGAGAAGGATGCCCACTCTCAGAAGTATTATTCAATATAGTATTGGAAGTCCTAGCCACAGCAGTCAGACAAGAAAAGGGAAAAAAAAGCATCCAAATTTCAAAGGAAGAAGAAAGCTGTCACTATTTGCAGATGACATAATACTGTATATAGAAAAGTAAAGAATCTACCAAAATATTGATAGAATTAATAAATAAATTCCATAAAGTAGCAGGATACAAAATTAATATACTGAAATCCATTGCATTTGTATACACTAATAACAAATGGTTAGGAAAAATTAAGAAACCAATCTCATTTACAATTGCGTTAACAAGAATAAAATACCTAGGTATAAATTTAACTAAGATATTTCAAAAGCTTTAAGACTTTAAGACACTGAAGGAAAACATTAAAACACAAATAAATGAAAGGATATGCCGTGCTCATAGATTGGAAGGATTAATATCATCAAAATGTCGATACTACAGAAAAAAATCTACAGATACAATCCCTATCAAAATACTAATGTCATTCTTCTGAGAACTACAATGAATGACCCTAAAATTCATAAGGAATCACAAAGACCACAAATAGTCTAAACAATCTTGATAAAGAAGAACAAAGTTGGAAGTATTATACTGCCTGATTTCAAACTATACTAAAAGGCTATAATAATCAAAACTGTATGGGGTGGCACAAAAATAAACACATCCATCAATGGAACAAAATAGAGAGACCAGACATATATGCAAACCTATATGGTCAATTAACCTATGACAAAGGAGGCAAGAATATACAGTGGAGAAATGACAGTCTTTTCAACAAGTGGTGCTGGGGAAACTTGCCAAAAAAAAAAAAAACCCAACCCTGTATTGTTTTCTCATACTATATACAAAAATAAACTCAAAATGGATTAAGGACTTAAATGTAAGATCTAAAACGAAAAACCTTGTAGAAGAAAACATAGTAAACTCTTTGATATCAGTCTTAGTAATATCTTTTTGGATATTTCCCCACAAATATGGGAAACAAAAGCAAAAATAAATAAATGGGACTACACTAAATTAAATACTTCTACACAGTGAAAGAAACCATCAACAAAATAAAAAGACAGCCTGCTGAATGGTAGGATATTCGCAAGTGATATATCCTATAAGAGGCTAATGTCTGAAACTATGTAATAACAAAAATTGAAAAATTATGTCTAAAAATTGTCAGAAGAGATAAATAGACATTTCTCCAAAGAAAACATATAGATGGCCAATGGACATGAAACATGCTCAACATCACTAATCATCAGGAAAATGCAAATTAAAGCCACAATGAGACACCACCTCACCACTGTCAGAATGACTGTTATCAAAAAATCAACAAATAACAAGTGTTGGTGAGGACGTGGAGAAAAGGGATTCCTCTTGCACTCTTGGTTAGAGGGTAAATTGCTGTAGCCACTGTGAAAATTAGTATGGAGATTCCACAAAACAAAACGTAATAAAAAAAATCGAAAATTGTAACTTCCATATGACCTAGCAATTCAGTTACCGGGTATTTATTTATCTGAAGAAAATGAAAACACTGATTTGAAAAGATATGTGCACCCCTATGTCTGCTTTTGCAACAACCTGGATAAAACTAGAGGGTATTATGGTAAATGAAATGTCAGATAGAAAAAGATAAATACTGTGTGATTTCTCTTATACGTGAAATCTAAAAACAAAACAAAACAAAACAAAAACAGATTTGTGGACTTAGAGATCAAATTTATGGTTGCTAAAGGGTAGGGCTGTGGGGGGATGGGTGAAAAAGGTGAAGGGGAATATAGTCAATAATATTGTGATAACTTTGCTTGATGATAGATAGTTAGACTTCATGAAGTGATCCTATTATAAGGTATGTAAATGCCACATCACTATATGGTACACTTGAAACTAATATTGTATGCCAACTACACTTAAATAGTAATAAAAAAAGTAGGATAATTGTTCATGTTCACAGGAGAGGGAACTGGTGAACAACATGTTCCATCCACATAGTGGATGCAGGAGTGCACATGAATTAAAATATCTCTGGACTGATATGAAGGGATTCCCAGGATTAAATGCATGCAGTCTGCTGATTTTTTTGTAAGAAAGGGGTTGGAGTTGTGTGAATGTTTATAAGTGTATAGATGTGTGTTTCTCTGGTGCAGCTTATGAGTGTTTTGTTCATGATTTTTATGTCTATGTTCATAAAAAAATATATAATTCTCTTCATTTTTTTTTAGGAATCAAAGTTATTATAAGTTCAAAATTGAGATATGTAGCTTTCCGTCAGTCTCTGTTTTCTACTTTTTGTGTAAAATATGAATCTTTTGTTCCTTAAATTTCAATAAGAATTGCTCGCAAGGCCATCAGGTCCTAGTGACTAATTTTTTGAGCCCACTGGAGAGAATTTTTGAGTGCTAGTTCAATGTCTTAATTTTAACATTTACTCTTAACCACAATCCACTGAGGTGCATGATCTGAAGCAGAATGACTGGGTAGCCTGCCTCAGATCACACATAAGTGTCAGGTCCAGGGTTTCTATCCAGATCAGAGGCCCCCAGATGTGTTTTCAGCCACCTGATATCCAGCCTTATGGCTCTTCTGGTTTTCTCTTCTAATTTGAGTCCAGTTTGGTAATTTTTATTTTTATCCAGAATAATGTATATTTCATCTGGCTTTCTAACATTTAAGCATAAAGTTCATGTTATTTTTTCTAATTTTAAAAATCTCTACTTTATCTAAAGTTATGTCTCTTTTTTCTATAACCTTATTCATGCCTTCTCTCTTGTGTCTCACCACTGCCAGAGTAAGACACAAGAGAGAAGGCACGAATAAGATTATAGAAATCTCAAACAACCATCTTACAGTTCTGTGGATTATCTCACTTTTTTCTTTCCATAATTTATTTGTTTTTCTTTTTATTATATTTTTTCTTATTATTTTTGTTGTATTTGTCTAGATACTTAAGTTGAGCACTTAGTTGTTTTATTTCTAACTTTAGTTTTTTTATAATAAGTGTATTTACTACCATAAATTTTACATTTAGTGCCTTCATAATGAGCATTTGAAAATGGTCTATTGTTTCATGCTTTGACCATGAATTTTTCTGAAATAAAGTTTCTAAATGAATTACTTAGTGGGATATGTTGTCGATGTCTATTTTATCGCATTAAGTAATAGGATGAAGCTTGCATGACTGAAGTGTTTGGAACGTCGTTCATTTGTCGTCCAGTACAAGAACCATTGTGCTCTGCAGGAGAGCTACAATGGAGCTCCTGGTGTCTGAGTCTACTCTTATAAGAGTCAGGTGGCAGTCCCATGAAATGGGTCAGCATTTTGTCTGGTTACATTTTGTAAAGTTTTATTATCCTTGAATTTGTGGATTTCATGCCTAGTTTTCTAGACATATCAAAGATTGTTTGAGCTACCTAATTACCTTCATTAAATCTCCTGCTTCAGCATTCAACTGAATGTTTTCCACAAATCAAATTCTTAATTAATGTGGTTATCAGTATAATAAATAATTGTAGAGATAACTCATTCGTCAAGGAAATAAGAATCTGAAGTTACTTGTCTGACCTGGTTGGACCTAAGCCAAAGAAAATCTGTTGCATTAGAGGATGAAACACTGGTAATCCATGGCATGTGCTGCTAAAATAGTTATTTCAACTATGTTGATTCTTCCAATACAAGAACATGAAATACATTTTCATTTTTCTGTGAGGGTTGGAGAACACCTTGTAGGTTACGACGTGGTGACCCTACATTCCACCATGGAGGCAAAACTTTTGCCAGGGGAACCTCAGTACAAAAGGCAGAGCTCATCGCCTTGACCCGCGCCCCTCAGCTGGCAGGAGGAGTGTGTGCTAACATATTGCCTGAATCTAAGTATGCCTTCACCACCCTCCATGTACATGGAGCCCTGTACAAAGCAAAGGGTCCAATCAGTTCTGGGGGAAAAGACATAAAATATGGAAAGGAAATTCTAGAACTCATAGATGCTGTGTGGGCCCCCAAGAAAGCAGCAGTCATGCACTGCAGAGGACATCAAAAAGGGGACACCAAATGGCCCAGGGCAACTGAAGTGCAGGCCATGTTGCAACCTGGCAGCAGCCGAGGAGATGGCCAACCCTATGGCTCTAACTGCTTCCCTGTTTCCAAGTCCTTTAAACGAATGGGACCTCAAGTACTGTCCTCAAGAAAAAGCCTGGTTTAAACTCTAGAGGGGAGCCTCCTCCCCGGTGGATGGTAGAAGTTCAAAGACGGGTGAGTTTCAGTCCCTGGAACCCAAGCCCCAGCTTTTGTCAAGCAGTTTCACCAAAGGACTCATCTTGACTGCATTACCCTAGAAACCACTCTGGGCCGGTACTTCTACATCCCCTAGCTCTATAGCAAGCAGTGCTCAAAGTGTCAGTGGCACCCCCTTTGAGGAACTGAAGTAGATGTCATTGAAATGCCTCAATCATGGAGCATCAAGTGTCTCTTGGTCTTTGTATGTACATGTTCCTGTTGGGTAGAGGCTTACCCTACCCTGACTGAGAAGACCCAAGAAGCAGCAAGACTGCTCCTCTGAAAATTTGTTCCACAATTTGGCCTGCCAATTACCATTAGTTAAGATAACGAGCCAGCCTTTGTAGAAAACATAGTGAAGCTACTAGCCAAGAATTTAAATATTAAATGGAAATTGAATACTGCCTATTGACCACAGAGTTCAGGAGAGATGGAACACAAATAATACCCATGAGACTCAGTTGGGAAAACTATGTCAGGAAACACATCTACATTGGGACAAAGTCCTCCCCACAGCACTATTAAGAATCAGGTCAGCCCCAACCTAGAAGACTGGGTTCTCCCCCTACAAGATCTTGTATGGGTGGCCACTACCACTCATCAAAGGACTACAAGGAAGCCTCAAGGAAATAGGTGAATTGACTCTGAGACAACAGCTTCAGACCCTAGGCACCACCTTCCAGACACTCAACCAATGCGTTAGGGAAAGGTGCCCTGTCAGTTTAACCTAGACCTGTGTGGGTAAAAGAGTGGAAAATCCTTGTGGACAGGCTCCTTTACTGTCATTTTATCCGTAACCACTGCAGTTAAGGTTTCTAAATAACACCCTGGAGACATCATAGCAAGCTTGAACCCGCAGCTGCAGAAAGGGAATGTGTTCTAGACTCTTCTGAGGCTCTCAAGGCAACCCTCTGGAAGAAAACATCAACTATGCCAAAAGACCAAATGTAAGACATTGACCCCGATTTAGTCACACCAGAAGCTGACCAATTTATGTGTGGCAGAAGCCTAAGAATGATGTCTCATCAGGGTAGGACCCCTAATGGCTCTTTTCTTTTTCCACCCATGTATAAGGAGACAGTCTCCTCACTTCTTCTTCCCCTTGCACCCATCGCACACAAAAATACAGGATAAGATCCAGGATTGCCACCGCCTTCACTTTCATAACCAGCCTACCCAAAGGGTATGCCCTACACACCACACTCTGCACTCATTGGGGATTCCAATATTGGATGGGACACATAAAGGTTAAATCTGAGAGTGGCTTATCCTGCCAAGTGCCTGTAAAATTAGAAGAAGTTTAGGTATGTGGGTATGGACCTCCAGCAGAGGAAAGGTTCATAACCATGCAGAGGGCCCAGAAGTTAGAGAAATTGTCCAATGACTGCGTAATTCAACCACACCTAAGCCTACACTGTCTCCTAGGTGCCAAAGCCCACAAATGTATTAGCAGATAAAGGCCACCTTGGGCCAAAATCTAGACCTCCCAACCCTAGAGAAGAACCTCTTTGTTGACCTAGCTGAGATGATAACCCATAAACTTGGTGTCACTAAATGCTGAGTTTGTGGAGGAGCACTCATGAGTGAACATTGGCCTTGGAAGGGAACTAGCC
The DNA here is from genome assembly GCA_015472975.1 of Rousettus leschenaultii. Taxonomy (NCBI): domain Eukaryota; kingdom Metazoa; phylum Chordata; class Mammalia; order Chiroptera; family Pteropodidae; genus Rousettus; species Rousettus leschenaultii. The sequence continues at coordinate 77,271 of BNJM01001005.1, read as the reverse complement.
TAGTCGCCTTTTACCTCCTCCAGTGGAACCACACAGTGGCTTGCCACAAAGAGGGTCAATCCAAGAGCTCCTCCCCTCAGAAGTGGTAGGGGGAGAATGTTTTGGCCAGTTGGGTCCAGGATACACTCAGTGGGTTGGAGAGAACCCATGTAAAAGAATGCTATTTTCAAATCATGCGGACCTAAACTGGTGGCCTAAGGCCGCTTCCTGGTATTGGGCCAATAATACTGCAGCTAGCTTCTCCTTGTGCCACTCTCTCAACCAAAACTCGACTGTCACCAATAGTACCATAGGGAATGGCATGGTCCCCAACACCTTCCACTCCATCCCAGCTATTGGCACATTCTAGAAAAACCTCAGTTCCACTAGCCCCAAAAGCTGGAAATCACCCGATGGGCTCTACTGGATTTGCGGAAAGTGGGCTTAACCTCGACTTCCAATGAACTGAAAGGGAAGTTGCACCATTGGGAGAATTAAGCTTGGTTTCTTCCTTCTGCCTGACCTGGGAGGAAATGAGCTAAGTGTTCCTCTATATCAAGATTTAAAGGCCAGAACTAAGAGATCACTTAAAATAGGGGGACAACAAATGTAGGGCAAAGATAACTGGCCACCCCTCTGTATTATCCAATGCTACGGTCCCGCCACTTGGGCCCAAGATGGGATCTGGTGTTACCAGACACCTCAATACATGCTTAACCAGACCATTAGATTACAAGCAGTCCTTGAGATCATAAACAATGAGACAGCAACTGCCTTAGATCTTCTAGCCATGCAACAATCCCAGATGTGGGCAGCTATCTACCAAAATAGCCTAGCCTGAGATTATCTATGAGCAGAAGAAGGAGGAATGTGCGGAAATTTTAATCAGACTGATTGTTGCCTCAAAATAGATGACAGTGGAAAAGCCAACTGTCATAGCTACTAATATTAGGAAAATAGCTCATGTGCTGTCCAAATTTGGAAAAATGGGACCCTAGTAACCTCTCTGGAGGCTGATTCTCCACTTTTCATGGCTTTAAGACTTTAGCTGGAACAGTACTCCTCCTCCTCAGGGCCTGCTTCCTCCTTCCGTACTGGTTGGCTCTTGTTATCTGGTCATCCACCTCCCTCAGAGGCTATAGGAGAAAGAAAAACTGAAGCAAAAGTCCTCATGCTATGCAGGCACCAGCCTCTACAGCAAACATTAGAAAATCAAAGATCATGCTCTTTGACCCAGTGCTGAGTCCAAGCATCAAAGGGGGGAATGTGGCAGCCCAATCCTGCCTGAACATTTCCTGCTCGAACAAATTTGTTCCTGACTACTCCTGCCCCCACCCCTCATAAGGACTCTCCGGCTAACATCAGTTTTCTCATAGCTTGCCAACAAATCGATGTTCTTCCTTATATCTGCAGCTGTGTAGGAATGACAAGACTGTATAAAACTGCCCATTATGTTACAATTGGGGATCAGCCATTGCATAAGAATTCGCGGAGCCAGTGCCGGCATCAAAAACTGCCGCTTTCTCCTTATACCCTCGGTGTCAGGTATCTCCATTGGAGAATCCCACAACACCCAGGAATCAATCAGGGCAGAAAGTAGAGAAGCAGGGACAGCAGAGAAACAACAGTCGGTTTTTATCAGCTACGGTTGCAAAGCTGAGGCTGAGCCGTGCTCCCATCCTCCAACACAGAGGGCCCCTCCCTGTATATCTCTCAAGATAGAACACTGCAGAGCCCCAGCAGTATCTGAGCAAACACTACCAAAACTGTGGCAAATACTCACACAGACTGAGACTGTGAGTGGCGAGCATGATTGAATATCTGTAAGCAACAAAAGGCATCACTGAGACTTTATAGAAAGCAGGAATTAAGAGGCTCAGATGTCACCTACTGGAAAACAAATGAAAAGCACCTTCTTTGAAACAGGCTAAAGATGGAACTTTATGTAATAAATCTTCTTTCTGGAAAAAAGCAGAATACATTTCCATTAATACGCAGGCAAAGAAATAGTCCATTAAAAACCATGAACTATCAAGATGATGAGGCATCTCAGAAAGAAAGAGAAAAATCTCCAGAAAATAAGCTTACAAACATAGAAATAGTCAACTTAAATGACAGAGAATTCAGGATGGTACTTCTGAAAAAAACTCAACGAGATCCGAAATGATTCACATCAACAATTTCAGGGACTGAAAAAACAGCTAGATGAGCAGAATAAGTTCTGTAGCAAGGAGACTGAAACCCTCAAAAAGAACTAAATAGAATTTCTGGGGATGAAAAACACACTGCGAGAGATGAAAAATGGAATAGCAAACTTGGGAAGAAGAGGCGACCAAATGGAGGAAAGGATCAGTGATATCAAAGGAAGGAATCTAGAAATATATCAGAAGGAAGAAGAGAGGAAAAAAAAGAATGAAAAATAATGAAAGAGAAACACAAGAATTAGCTGATACCATTAGGAGAGGAATCAAGAATAATGGATATTCTTAAGGAGGAGGAAAACGAGCAGGGATTAGAAAGCATTTTAAGACAAATACTTAATAAAAAATTTCCCAAATCTAAAGAATGATCTGGAGCTTAGAATTCAAGAAGTCAACAGAACACCCAGTTATCTCAACCCAAAACGGCCTTCACCAAGACATATTATATTAAAATGCTCAAAAATGAGAAACAAAGAGAATTCTCAGGGAAGCCAGGAAAAAGAAAACAATAACCTATGAATGAAAACCCATTATATTATCATCAGACTTCTCAGCACAAACCTTACGAGCTGGAAAGAAATGGAATCAAGTATTCAAACTATTAAATGAAAGGAAATACCAGCCAAGAATAATATATCCAGCAAAGGCCAACCTTACATATGAAGGAGAAATAAAGAAATTTCAGACGTACAAAAATTGAGGGAATTCGCAACTATGAGGCTACTACAGGAAATACTGAATACTGAAAGGTGTCAGCTCAACTAAAATAAAATGAGATAAAAATATATATAATTAGGAGTAAGGTAACTAGCAGGCAGATAGAAGCAGAGGAGTACAACCCTTATTTAGAGCAGGACATTATAAGCTTAAACGATTAGAAGAGACTTGCTATAACAAGATAGTAATGAACTTTCAGCATACAAAGGGACAAACTGAGACAACAATAACAGAAGAGGGGAGGATCCACAGATCCAGTTTCACAAAGAGGAATGGTTATCAAGCATGCGCAGAAGAAAATGGACAAATGTACATATATAACAACTATCCATTACATATTTGTAATGGTAACCACACACCAAGGATTCAAACTAAAGTATAGAACATAAAACATGTAGGATCTGAAGGAAAACTTTAAAAAAATCCAACCAAAATTAAAAACAGAAAACAAGCAAACAAAAAACCCACAGAAACTCAAGGACAAGAAAGCAATGGAAACGCCGAGCTACCAGACAGCAAAACATAAAAAGACTATAAGAAAACCTCACATTCCAATAAGTACCCTATATGTAAATGGTCTTAACTCACCTATAAAAAGGCACAGAGTTGCAGATTGGATGAAAAAACAAAACCCAAGTATATTCTGCCTCCGGGAGACACATCTCAGCTCCAAAGACAAGTATAGACTCAAAGCGAATGACATTCCAAGCAAATGGCATTCAGAGAAAAGCAGGCATAGCGGTGCTTACAGCAGACAAAATACACTTCGAAATAAAAAAGGTAAAGAAAGATACACTTCATAATGATATGAGGAATCATGCACCAAGAAGACATAACACTTATTAATATCTATGCTTCAAATCAGGGAGCTCCAAAATACATGAAGAAATGACTAATGAACTAAAGGGAAAAAAAGACCAAAACACTATCATAGTAAGAGACCTAAATACCCCACTCTTTGATATGGACAAATCATCCAAATAGAACATCATTAACATCCTTAGATGACACATTAGACCAACTGGACATAATAGACATATATGGAGGCTTTCATCTCAAAACAGCTGCTTATACATTCTTCTCTAGTGCACATGGAACTTTCTCAAGGACTGACCACATACTGGGAAACAGAGATAGCCCCAACAAATATAAGAGGGTTCAAATCATACCAACCATTTTCTGATCATAATGCTTTGAAACCGGTGATCGACTGCAAAAAGAAATCAGAAAGAACCACGAATACATGGAGATTAGACAACATGCTACTGATGAATAACTGGGTCAGAAAAGAAATCAAAAGAGAGATCAAGAGATACATAAAAACAAATGATACTGATAGCACAACATATCAAAACTTTTGGGACATGGCAAAAACAGTCATTAGAGGAAAGTTCATGTCATTACAGGCCTATCTCCAAAAACAAGAATGAGCCCAAATAAACAACCTAATGCTTCATCTTAAAAACTAGAAAAAGAAGAACAAATGAGGCCTAAAGTCAGCAGAATAAAAGAAATAATCAAAATTAGAGCAGAAATAAATGAAATTAAAAACAAAAAGATACATTAAAAAATAAATGTAACAGAGAGCTGGTACTTTGAGAAGGTTAATAAAAATGACTGGCTAGACTCACTAAAGAAAAAGGAAAAAAGACACAAATAAACAAAATTATGAATGAAAGAGGCGAAATTATGACAGACACCACAGAAATACAAAAGATCATACAAGAATACTATGTAAAAGTATATAACACCAAATTTAATAACCTAGAAAAAATGGAGCAGTACTTAGAAAAATACAATCTTCCTAGACTGAATCAAGAAGATCTGGAAAATCTAAATAGGCCACTGGTCAGCAGTATGGAAATTGAAACAATCATCAAAAACCTACCAAAAAGTAGAAGTCCAAATGCCTTCACCAGTGAATTCTACCAAACATTCAAAGAAGATTTAATACATATTCTCCTCAACTCTTCCAAAAAAACAAACAGGAGGCAATACTTCCCCATTCATTTTATGAGGCCAATAATACCTTGATACCAAAACCTGGTAAAGATAACACACAAAAAAGAAAACTACAGATGAATATCTCTCATGAACACAGGTGCAAAAATTTTAAATAAGATACTAGCTAATCGAATATAGCAAAATATTAAAAAGATTATATGCCACTATTAAGTGGGCTTCATCCCAGGGGCACAGCGATAGTTCAGCACTTGCAAATTGATTAATGTGATACACCACATAAACAAATTAAAAAATAAGAATCATATGATCATATTAATAGATGCAGAAAATGCTTTTGACAAGATACAACATCCATTTATGATCGAAACACTTAACAAAATTGGTATAGAAGTAGTTTTTATTTTTCACTTAGAATTGATGTTCAATATCATTTATATTAGTTTCAGGTATACAGCATAGTGGTTAGACATTTATATAATTTATGAAGTGATTACTCTGATTTGTTTAGTATCCACTTGGTACTATACATAGAATTATAATATTATTGACTATATTCCCTATGCTGTACTTTGCATTTCCATGACTATTTTGCAACTAAAAGTCTGTACTTCTTAATCCCTTGACATTTTTCACCCAGCTCCCCAACTCCCCTCCCATCTGACAACCATGAATTTGTTCTCTGTATCTATGAGTCTGTTTCCCTTTGGTTCATTAGTTTATTTTGTTCTTTAGATACCATATATAAGTTAAACCATGTGGTATTTGTCTTTCTCTGCCAATTTGTTTCATTTAACATAATATCCTCTATGTTCATTCATGTTGAGAAACAGATTTTCTGAACAAGACTATTTCTCACAATGAAATTAAAGCAGTAATAAAAAATTCCCAACCAACTAGGGCCAGATGGTTTCACAGGTAAATTTTAACAAAAATTTAAAAAAGAATTAGTAAGTAAGAAAAAGCAATTCTAAATTCATTCTACATAGCTAGCATCACCCTGATACCAAAACCAGCTAAGACACTGCAAAGAAAGAGGGTTCCAGGCTAATATTCCTGAAAAACATACATGCCAAAATTCTTGTCAAAATAGTAGCAAACCAAATTCAACAGTATATTAAAAGGATTATACACTGTGATCAAAAGGGCTTCATTTCAGGGATGCAAGTGTAGTTCAACATCTGCAAAACAATGTGATTCATCACATCAACAAAAACAAGGATAAAAATCATATGATCATCTTGATAGATGCACAAAAAGTATTTCACAAAATTAAACACCTATTTATAATAAAAAAAATACTCTCAAAAATGTGAGTATTGAAGGAACATACCTCAATTTGATTAAGGCTATATATGACAAGCCCATAGCTAACATCACATTCAATGCTAAAAAACGAAAGCTTTTTCTCTGCAATCGGGAACATGAGAAGGTTACTCACTCCCACAAGTATTATTCAATATAGTATTGGAAGTCCTAGCCACAGAAGTCAGACAAGAAAAGGGAAAAAAAAAGCATCCAAATTACAAAGAAAGAAGAAAGCATTATGCAGATAACATAATGCTGTATATAGGAAACTAAAGAATTCACCAAAATATTAATAGAATTAATAAATGAATTTCATAAAGTGGCAGGATACAAAATTAATATACTGAAATCCATTGCATTTATATGCACTAATAACAAATGATTAGGAAAAATTAAGAAAACAATCCCATTTACAATTGAATTAAAAAGAATAATATACCTAAGAATAAATTTAACTAAGAAATTTGGACAGCTTTAAGATATTGAAGAAAAAAATGAAAACACAAATGAATGAAAGGATATGCCATGCTCATAGATTGGAAGGATTAATATCATCAAAATTTCCATGATACACAAAAAAATCTACAGATACAATCCCTATGAAAATACTAATGTCATTCTTTTGAGAACTACAACAAATGACCCTAAAATTTATAAGGAATCACAAAGACCACAAATAGTCTAAACAATCTTGATAAAGGAGGACAAAGTTGGAAGTATTACACTGCCTGATTTCAAACTATACTAAAAGGCTATAATAATCAAAGTAATATAGTTCTGGCACAAAAATAGACACATAGATCAATAGAACAAAATAGAGAGACCAGAAATATATGCAAACCTATATGGTCAATTAACCTATGACAAAGCGGGCAAGAATGTACAGTGGAGAAATGACAGTCTTTTCAACAAGTGGTGTTGGGGAAACTTACCAAAAAAAAACTGGATTGTTTTCTCATACTGTATACAAAAATAAACTCGAAATGGACTAAAGGTTTAAATTTAAGATCTGAAACCAGAAAACTTCTAGAAGAAAATATAGTAAACTTGTTGACATCAGTCTTAGTAATATCTTTTTGGATATTTCCCCACAAATAAGGGAAAGAAAGGTAAAAATAAACAAATGGGACTACACTAAATCAAATGCTTCTACACAGTGAAAGAAACCATCAACAAAATAAAAAGACAATCTGCGGAATAGTAGGATATATTCGCAAGTGATATATCCTATAAGAGGTTAATATCTAAAAACATGTAAGAAACTCATATAATAACAAAAATTAAAAAATTCTATCTAAAAATGGTCAGAGAAAATGAATAGACATTTCTCCAAAGAAGACATACAGATGGTCAATGGACATGAAAAATGCTCAACATCACTAATTATCAGGGAAATGCAAATTAAAGCCGCAATGAGACACCACCTCATCCCTGTCAGAATGACTGTTATCAAAAAATCAACAGATGACAAGTGTTGGTGAGAATGTAGAGAAAAGGGATTCCTCTTGTGCTCTTGATTAGAGGGTAAATTGCTGCAGCTACTATGAAAATTAGTATGGAGATTCCACAAAACAAAACAAAATTTAAAAGAAACGAACTGGAACTTCCACCCAACCTAGCAATTCCATTACTAGGTATTTATCTGAAGAAAATGAAAACACTGATTTGAAAAGATATGTGCACCCCTATGTCTGCTTTTGCCACAACCTGGATAAAACTAGAGGGTATTATGGTAAATGAAATAAGTCAGATAGAGAAAAATAAATACTGTGTGATTTCTCTTATACGTGAAATCTGAAAACAAAGCAAAACAAAAACAAATTTATAGAGTTAGAGATCAAATTTATGGTTGCCAAAGGGGAGGGCTGTGGGGGAATGGGTAAAAAAAGGTAAAGGGGAATATAGTCAATAATATTGCAAAAACTTTGCACGATATTTAGACTTCATGCAGTGATCCAATTATAAGGTAGATAAATGCCTCATAACTATATGGTACATTTGAAACTAATATTGTATGCCAACTAACTTAATAATAAGAAAACAGGGTAAATGTTCATGTTTACATGAGAGGGAACTGGTGAACACCATGTTTTATCCACATAATGGATGCAGGAGTGCACATGAATTAAAATATCTCTGGACTGATATGAAAGGATTCCCAGGATTAAATGCATGCAGTCTGCTGACTTTTTGTAAGAAAGAGGGTGGAGTTGTGTGAATGTGTAAGAGTGTATAGATGTGTGTGTTTCTGGTGTAGCTTCCGAGTGTTTTGTTCATGATTTTTATATCTATGTTCATAAAAAATGTATAATTCTCTACATTTTTTGTTAGGAATCAAAATAATAAGTTTAAAATTGAGATGTGTAGCTTTCCCTCAGTCTCTATTTTCTACTTTTTGTATAAAATAGGAATCTTTTGTTCCTTAAATTTCAGTAAGAATTACTCACAAGGCCATCAAGTCCTAGTGACTAATTTTTTGAGCCCAGCGAGGAGAATTTTTGAGTGCTAGTTCAATGTCTTAATTTTAACATTTACTCTTAACCACAATCCACTGACATACAGGATCTGAACTAGAATGACTGGGTAGCCTGCCTCAGATCACACATAAGTGTCAGGTCCACGGTTTCTACCCAGATCAGAGGCCCCCAGATGTGTTTTCAGCCACCTGATATCCAGCCTTATGGCTGTTTTGGTTTTCTATTTCAATTTGAGTCCTGTTTGGTAATACCTATTTTTATCCAGAATAATGTATATTTCATCTGGCTTTCTGACATTTAAGTATAAAGTTCATGTTATTTCATCCTAATTTTAAAAATCTCTACTTTATCTAAAGTTATGTCTCCTTTTTTCTGTAATCTTATTCATGTCTTTTCTCTTATGTCTTACTCACCACTGCCAGAGTAAGACACAAGAGAGAAGGCATGAATAAGATTATAGAAATCTCAAACAACCATCTTATAGTTCTGTGGATTATCTCACTTTTTTCTTTCCCTAAGTTATCCATTTTTCTGTTTATTATATTTTTTCTTCTTTATTTTTTTGTTGTATTTATCTAGATACTTAAGTTGAGCACTTAGTTCTTTTGTTTCCAACTTTAGTCATTCCTAATAAATGTATTCAATGCCATAAATTTTTCATTTAGTGCCTTCATAATGAGCATTTGAAAATGTTTTGTTATTTCATGCTTTGACCATAAATTTTTTTGAAATAAAGTTTCTAAATGAATTACTTAGTGGGATATGTTGTCAATGTCTATTTTTATCGCATTAAGTTATAGGACGAAGTTTGCATGACTGAAGTGTTTGGAATGTCTTTCATTTGTTGTCC
>BNJM01001005.1:44075-66591 GCA_015472975.1 Rousettus leschenaultii | reverse complement strand
GGATCTTTGGCATGTGGTTACCATTAAAAATATGTAAAGGATGGGAAACTGGAAAAAATGGCCTAAATGAAGGGGCTTTGTCCATCTCTCTTGCGACTAAATCACAATTGTGACAGAAACACAGAGCAAACAGCAAGACAATTAGCCTGGGATCCAGATGAAGAGAAGCACTACAACCAGGGAGAGAAATAAAAAAATCACCTTGTAATGGTAGAAGGCAGGAGGGAGCAAAGATGTGAGGCTGCCCGTTGCCGAGCAACTGAAGAAGACAGAGACTGTGGCAGTGGTAACCAGCAGCTACAGATACTCCTTAAAGGGGTCGTGTCACCGACTGGACTTTCGCAGTGATAGACGTGCTGGCTCTGACCACCAGTGCTGGGTTGGTTGCTCATGGGACACCAGATACTTACAGGAGGACATTGAGTTGTCCTAGCTAGGGCTGGAGGCAGAATTTTCTCCCAGGCAAAAGTGCCAGCAGTATCCATTCTTTTTCTGTTGAGTTCTCCACACTCCCAGTGTGCAGATTCCATGTTGCCTTAGCTGAGATGTCATCAAACTGGATAAGGAGGATGCTCTGCCCAGAGAATTCCCTGAAATTCCACCTCCCCAACTCACGGCCCCACTCAAGCCACATCCAATTGTGTCTTCAGCGAGTCTACTGCTCCTTGCTGAGCCAACTCTGACTAACACTGTTGGCAGCTGACCTTGGTTTCTGGCATCGCTTCTCGAGGCAACTATAAGTACATCATCTGTGGATGGATTGCTGAATCGTAACAGGCAGCACCAAGGGAGCGCAGGCTGGAGCTAAACTTGGCCTGCCACTAAACACCTCTCAGGATTGTGCCTACTATGCAGCGCAATACTAATAAGACCAAGAGAGTTCGGAGCTTTGCTTAGCACAAAGAAACAGACACAGAAAGACAGCCAAAATAGGAAAACAAAGAAGCAAAAACCATATGAGAGAACAGAACAGAGATACAAGAATAATGGAGTCAAGTAATTTAACAGATGCAAGTTCAAAACACTGGTTATAAAGATACTCAGTAAACTTAGGGGAAGTGTACATGAACTCAGTGAGAACTTTAATAAAGAGATTTTAAAAACCATAAAAATTGAAATGGAAATTATAAAAGGAAACCAGTCAGAATGAGGAACACATTATCTGAGAAGAGAAGTATATTAGAAGGAATCAATACAGTGGATGAAGAAGAGAATCAACCCACCAATATAGAGGTTGAGGAAGGCAAGAACACTCCATCAGGATGGCAAGGGAAAAAAGCCAAGACTATATTAATAATTTAAAAAGCCTGTGGGACACAATTAAATGTAAAAATATCCATGTCATAGGAGTACCTGGAGGAAAACAAGACATTGAAGAGCTATTTGAAGAAATAATGATGGAAAACTTCCCTCACCTGGTGTAGGAAATAGACATACAACCCCAGGAACCTCAGAGAATCCCAAAAAAGATGAACCTAAAGAGGCCCAAACCAAAACACATCAGAAGTGAAACGCTAAAGGTGAAATTCAAAGAGAGAATCTTAAAAGCAGCAAGAGAAAAGTAGTTAGTTACCTCAGGGGCACACCCGTAAGACTGTCAGCTGATTTCTCAAGAAAAAAAAGCTATGTAGCACAGAAAGGCTTGGCACAAAATAGTAAACATGATGAAAACCCAGGATTTACAACCAAGAAGACTTTCTCTAGCAAAGCTATCATTAGAGTCGAAGTACAGATAAAGAGCTTCCCAGACAAAAATAAGCTAAAGGAATTCATCATTACCAAGCCTGTATTACAGAAAATGTTGGAGGGACTTCTTTAAGAAGAAAAACATGTATCAAAAACAGGAATAAAGAATGCTAATAACTACATTCCTATCAACAATACCTCAAATGGACAAGAATTAAGTCCTTCGACCAAGTGATAGGGTGCCTGAATGGATAAGGAAACAAGATCCTTACATACACTGCCTACAGGAGACTCACTTCAGATTAAAAAACACACACAGACTAAAAGGAATGGGATGGAAAGAGATATTGTCTTGATGGACCTAGAGGGTATTGTGCTGAATGAAATAAGTCAGATAGAGAAAGAAAAATACCACACACACGATTTCACATACATGTGGAATCTAAAGAACAAAATAAGCAACAACAAAAACAGAAATTAACTCACATATACAAAGAATAGATTGGGGCTCCTAGATGGGAGGGGTATTGGAGGGGATGGTGAAAAAGATCAAAGGGATTAAGAAGTACAAATGGATAGATACAAAATAGTCATGGAGATATAAAGTGTACCATAAGGAAAATAGTCAACCATTTCGTAATAAATATGGAAGAGGGAAGAAGGGTACTAGATTTAGTGTAGTGATTACTTTGTGAGTTATATAGCTCTCTAATCACTATGCTATATGACTGAAACTGATATATTATTTTATGGCAACTATAGCTGGAAAAAATTCATTTAATTTTACAAAGTAAATATTAGCAACTAATTTGTCTATTATATCTCAATAAAACTGAAAATACATAAAAGTTAACATAAGTTGTCAATGGCAAATATACAGTCAAACTTACATTCTGTATTATGGTAAAGGCAGTGCATTTAACTCTAATTTACAACTCGAATTTAAAAGATACCTATAACTCTAATTTAAAAGTTAAAAAACAAATGTAATAAAAATAACCATAACTGCAATAATCTGTTATTGAATACACATATGAATGATATGTAAACTGTAACATCAACCATCTAAAATGTGAAGGGGAAGAGAAGTAAAACTGTAAACTTTACTAATGCTCTTGAAGTTGTCAGTTTAAAATAGAGTGTTATAATTTTAAGGTATTTTATGTAAGCCTCATGGTAACTTAAAGGGAAAAATTTATAGTAACGACAAAAGAACATGATACAGAAGTTAGAGCATACTGTCACCAAAAGATATCAAAACCACAAGGATAAGAAGCAAGGAACAATGGATCTACCAAATAGCCAGAAAACAACAAATTGGCAATAGTAAATTCTTAACTATTCATAATTACTTAAATATAAATGAATTAGATTATCCAATCTATCTACAAGAGACTCACTTTAGCCTTAAAGAGAAACATAGCTTCTGGTTACTGATGGTGGCATAGGAAGACCCTGAACTCACCCCCTCCCATGATAACATCAAATTTACACTCACAGACAAAGCAAAGAATAAGAAGGAGGAGGAGGAGGGGGTAAAGAGAAGAGGGAGGAGGAGGAGGAGGAGTAAAAGGGGAGAAGGAGAAGGAGAAAGGAGAAGAAGGAGAACCAGCGATGGCTGACTGAATAAGCTTCTGCATAACAAATAAGAAAGAGAAAGAGAGAAAGAAGAAGAAGTAGAGAGAGAAGGAGAGGGAGAGAAAGGAGACACATAAATGGGTAGGAGAGACAGAGACACAGTACCATGGGAACCCCACCCCCAACATGCTGACCTGTAACAGGGAGGGATCACTGAAGAGCCTATGTGCAGACTTACAAACCCTGGACACAGAAAAAAAATGATGGTTTAAAAGGCATCTGGGAACAACAACAATTGTGGAAAACAATGAATAAATCCATTTAAAAGTATTCACCTACAATTCTATAGCCTATCGAATTATCAATGCAGTGAAACAATGAAATAAACCCATTTCATACATGCAAAAGTCTCAGAAAATTTACATCCCATTAACCCTCCTTGAGAAGCTACAGAAGGATATATTCCACCAATAAAGGAGGTAAACTATAACAGCAGAAGCTATGGGGTTCAGGAAACAGAAGAGAGCATAAGAAATGGCCAGGGTGAAGGTGAGGAGAAATCTCAGGGCAAGAGCCATGCCCCAGGTGTAGAGAATCACCAAAGTGCCTGTCACGGGCTGAATTCGCCTTCCCAAAATTCATATGTTGAACTAGTCCTAAACCCCAGGACCTCAGAACGTGACTATATTTGGAGATAGTGTCTTTAAAGAAGTAAATCGGTTTAAATAAGGCCATAAGGGTGGGCACTAACCCAATATGACTAGTGTCCTCATAAGAAGGGGAAATCTGGACACAGAAGACACACTTGGCAAACCACGTGAGGACAAAGAGAGGAGATAGCCACCTATAAACCAGGAGAGGCCTCAGAGAAGCCAAGCCTGCTTATACCCTTATCTCAGATTTCTAACCTCCAGGACCTTGAGAAAATAAATTCCTGTTGTTTAAGCAAAAATTAAAATTAAAATTAAAAAATAAAGGGCATCTGGGCTACACAGAAAGGAAATCCATTACTAACCCAAGAGCATCTGTCAAATGGGAGGGGAACTGCATGAACTCTCTTTGGAGTCAGATACACCAGAAAGCACCATTTGCCACCCTCCTTCTCCCCCTCAATTGCACAGATAGGAAGAGGATCCAGGCTTTCTAGCCAGATCGCCAAGACCACCAGGTTGCAGGCCCACACCAGCTCTATAGCTTGTCCCCAGGACTCCCTACAGCCCTCAACCACTCCAACTGCAGCTCTGGGCATCAGTGTGTCTACTTTGGGGTCTTCTCATGTCTGCCTCAGCTGCAGCTTCCGATTGGCCTTCCAAAGACAACCATAGCACAGCTTGTCTCTGAGACTCCTTTGAGCTTGGTTCCACTCCAACTATACTTCCAGCCAGCCTGCCAAGCCCCAATGAGGCTTGCCCTTGAGTCTCCCGGTGCCATGGCTCATTCCAGCTCCAACTCCCATTGTCCCGCCAAAGACACCTAGCACATGCACTCTGAAAAAGGGAAGCCCCTACACAAGGCCACACTTCAAAACTAGAAGAGGCAGCTGTTTTGTTTAATTCATAGAAAGAAACACAAGAGAGACGGCCAAAATGAAGAGACAGAGAATATGTTCCAATGAGGGAACGCGGTAGAGGAACCCAGAAAAAGAACTAAATAAAATGGAGACAAGCAATATACCAGATAGAGTTTCAGATACTGGTTATAAGGATGCACAATGAACCTGGGAGAAGAATAGACAAGCTCAGCAAGAATTTCGACAGCTGACCCAGTGCTGGTGCTCAGAGTGAGCAGGTCCATAACTGTGAAAATCCACTCGCAAACAAGGCCCTTTAAGAGGAACTTCTGCAGCTGCCATAGCCTCTGTCCCACTAGCTTTCTCAGGACCAGGCAGCCTTGCATCTTTACCCTCTCCTACCTCCTACGATTGCAAGGCGATTTTTTATTTCTTTCTCTAGTTGTAGGGCTTCTATTCATTTAGACCCAGGTGACTCTGCTTGAAGTTTGCTCCATGTTTCTGTCACTACTCTGATGTGGTTGCAAAAGCAGATGAGCAAAGGCTCTATCATTTATGCCATTTTGCCTGTACTCTCTACCTTCTTATGTTTTATGATGTTAATCGGCATCCTTGTCTTTTACTCAAAGAACTCCCTTCAGTGTTTCTCATGTGGTAGGTCTAGTGGTGATGAACTCCCTCAGCTTTTGTTTGTTCAGAAGTCTTTATCTCTTTTTTGTTTCTGAAGGACAGCTTTGCCATATATAAAATTCTTGGTTGGAAGTTTATTTATTTAAATATTTTAAATATGTCATCCCATTCTTTCTTGGCCTGAAAAGTTTCTGTTAAGAAATTGCCCATGTTCTTACAAGGGTTCCCATTTCTTTCCTCTTCCTTCTTTTAAAATTCTTTTTTTTTGTTTTTGAGTTTTGATCATTTAATTATAATGTGTTTTGGTGCAGCTGTACTTGGTTTCAACCTAGTCAAGATTCTTTGGACCTCATGGATCTGAATGTTCATCTCTTTCCCAGATTTAGGAAGTTTTCGACCATTATTCCTTTAAATATGTTTTCAGTTCCATTCTATTTTTCTCTTTCTGGAATTCCCATAATGTGTGTATTGTTTCCTTTGATTGTGTTCCATCAGACTCATCAGCTTCTTAACTCATTCTTTTTTTCATTCTTTTTTCTGTCTGCTCCTTTGACTGAATAATTTCAAATGATCTGTCTACTTCACCAATTCTTTCTTCAGCATTGTTGGTCTGTTTTTGAATCTCTCAATCAAATTCTGCTGTCATTGCATTTTTCAGCTCTAGGTTTTTATTGATTCTTTTTTATGGTTTCAAGTTTCTTTGTTAAACTCTCATTTTATTTTTGCACTGTTTTCCTAATTTCATTTCATTGTCTATCTGTGTGTTCTTGTAGTTCACCAGACTTCTTTAGGATTATTTTGAATTCTTTGTTGGACAGTATAGATCTCCATTTCTCTGAGGTCAGTTATTGGAGTTTTATTAGAATCTTTTTATGATCTCATATTTACCTGATTTTTATGATCCTCAGTACATTACTTGGTATCTGTGCATTTGAGTAAGTGGTCTGCTCTTCCAGACTTCATGGATTCATTTTGGCAGAGACAGGTCTTCACCAATCAGCTCAGTTTGGGTTTCTGTGCATGTCCATTAGAAATGTCCTTGGATGGGTAGAGGGCTGGCTCTCAGGGTCTATATTTTAGTGAGGCCACTGCTTGATCTCTGAGGTTGGAGTGAGGGGTGTTGTGGGCTGAGAACAGTAAGATAAGATTGCTGGCTTGGCTCCCTACCCAAATGAATCGGTAGAAAGGGCTTTGCAGTTGCTTGTGTTTTCTGGTCAGGCTTACTAAATGGTAAAGATAGTAAGTACTGTATTGACAGTAGGCAGGGCTATCAATTAGCTTCCTAGTTCTGGTACAGCAGCAGAATGGGCCACAGGGTCTGTACAGCTCATTGTTTGGATAACCAAATCAGACGGGATTGTGCATTAAATTCCCAGGTTATATGAGGCCACTGGTTTTTCTCTGCAGACAGAAAAGGCCATAAACTATGCTTTCTGTTGAAGTGCCACTGTGAGCAGAATGCTTTGGTGGGCTGTGCAGCTCTGGTTATGGTCTGATCAGGTGAGGTGAAGGCTGTGAGCAGCAATGGGTGGATCTACAAATCTATTTTCCTTCCTGGATAGAGTGGGACAACCAGATCCAAGACTGGCAAAGCTTTTTGTTTGTGGACTTGACTCAAATAGACCACTGCCTCAAGTTCTCTAGCTAAATGGGGCCACTGGCTTTGCTCTGTATATGATTAGCTCTGTCTGCCATAGTGTCTACTCAAGCCATAGTTTCTACTCAAGCATTGTTCTGCTACACAGCTTCTAGGTATTATGGCCAGGCTTTCTGCTCAGACGGGGCTGGTAGCGCCACTTAGCAGTGGATCAGGCTAAAACTCAACTCCCTTGCCTGGAGAGGGATGGGTGTGGACTGGACTCCAGGATTGACAAAGCTCTTTGTTTAAGGACCCGAATAAGCAGACAGGTGCTCTACTGGGTTCCCTGGTTAGACTGTGCCACATCTTGACTCTGCAAATAAGTAAAGTAGCTGTTTTGGACTACTGCTTGCTTGCTGCAGGGTAGAACTTGGTCTGCCGAGATCTCAGTGCTAGTCGTTACAAGTACCTCCCCACAAACATTTATTTATTTGTTTGTTTGTTTGTTTATAATGTTGGTCTTCTGAGTTACAAATTCTTTCACTCTTTGGATGTCTGAAATGCCTTCATTTTTGAAAGATATTTTCGTTGGGAATAGAATTCCAGTTTGGCTGTATGTTCCTTTCAGTATATTAAAGATATTACTCATTGGTCATTTCATTTGTATTGTTTCCAGTACAAAAATTGCTATCATCTTTGTCATTATTTCTATAAGGTATCTTCTTTTTTCCATTTGCTGCTTTTCATATTTTTCTCTTTTTCTCTGATTTTGAGCAAATACAGGTAATATTTACTTATATACTAAAATGAATTTGGGCAGCATCTATATGAGGGCTGTCTGATAGTTGGTTACAAATTCTCATAAACAGTTGTTTGCTTCTTGTTTTATGAGGTCAATGGCAAATTTTTTTATAATATTTGTGTAATGAGAAATGTGATGATTAATTTTATGTGTCAAGTTGGCTGAGCCACAGGGCTTGGATATTTGGTCAAACATTATTCTGTGTGTTTCTTTGAGGAGATTTTTTGGGTGAGATTAATATTTAAATTGGTAGAGTTTGATTAAAGCAGTTAACACACACACACACACACACACATCCTAAAAGTTCTGTCTTTCTGGATAATCATAACTAATGTAAAAAATGAAACAATTTTTTTTTTTTTGCTTTACACCTTCTCTATATACATCTCCAGTTATCTGGATTTGAGAGATAGGAGTGTCTCTTATTAGACTCTTTGGTCTGATCATCATCTCTTACACTTGTAAACCTGAGAAAATAAGCTTCATATTTCCAAATAAAAGGCAATTTTTTTTCTAGATTTCTGCCTGCACTTATGTTTTGCTTATTCTTTTATAATTTTGGACCCACTCACTCTTTGCTTCTAAATCTAAAACTGAACTCTCATCTAAGCATATTTCTAAAAGTGAGATGAAAAGTGTGACTCATGAAGAGGCACACTACACTTCAAAAGAACTACTTGGCTGTTCTAATAGATAGACAGAAATTCAGGAAACATGCATAGGAATGGATGTGGGATAATGGTGGAAGGACCATAGAGCTGTATCAGGCTGAATTATTAATATGGGCTCATTAAACAGAGATTCTACATTTAACGCTTCAGATTGGGGCATTAGAAAGGGCTTTAAAAGAGTGTTTGTTTGGTTGGCTGAAACATAAACCATCAATGGCAAGTGCATTGGAAATGGAAACCAAACCTTCCTTGGTTTACTGTAGAGAAAGGAATTCACAGACTTCTAAAGATTGTAATGTTAGAGCGAATTTTTCATTTAAGGCCTATTCACCCAAACTGAGAGGGTCTAGAGACATATCTTTGCCAATACTGTGAGAAACAAATTGATGAGGGGAGCTGCTCAAGCTTTGTGATCAGTCTCTTAAGGAAGCCAGACCTCACAGTGGGAACTGCAATCACTGAATTCAGAAACCTAAATGCAATGGGCTTAGTTGGATCCTGGGGTGTCAGGTCCCACGTGGTGGCACTCAACTGCAAAAGTCAGGGTGGGTGTGGTTATCATGAATGACAGTACAGTCAAATCAGCAATCAGAACAGTCTGAGCCTGATACCAAAACCAGACAAAGACACAACAGGGAAAGAAAATTACTGTCCAATATCCCCGATAAATGTAGATGCAAAAATCCTCAACAAAATACTAAGAAACCAGATTTACAATGCTTTAAAAGGATTGTACAGCATGATTAAGTGGGATGCAAGGATGGTATAATATCTGCAAATCAATCAATATGACATGCCACATTAACAAAATAAAAGATAAAAGTCATATGATCATCTCAATAGATGCAGAAAAATCACCTGACATTTTTCCAAAGAAGACATACAGATGACCAAGATGTACGTCAAAAGATGCTGAACATCACTAATCATCAAGGAAATGTAAATCAAAACCATGAGCTATCACCTCACACCTCTTAGAATGGCTAGTATCAAAAAGACAAATAACAACAGTAGGCGATAATGTTGAAAAAGGAAACCCTTGTGTGCTTTTGATAGGGATGTAAATTGGTGCAGCCACTATGGAAAACAGTATGAAGGTTCCTGAACAAATTAAAACAGAACTACCATGTGATCCAGCAGTTCCACTGCTGGGTATTTTTCTGAAGAAAACCAAAAGATATATGCATCTAAAGTTTATTGCAGCATTATTCAAATAGGTAATACATCTAAACAAAGTGTCCATCAATGGATGAATAGATAACGGAGAAATGGTATATACACACAATGCAATATTATTTAACCATAAAAAGAAGGAATCCTGCTATTTGTGACAATATGGATAGATCTTGAGGACATTAGGCTAAGCTAAATAAGTCAGACAGAGAAAGACAAATATTGTAGGATCTCACCTATATGTGTAAACTTTATATAAAAAAAAAACCTTCATAGATATTGAGGAGAGGTGGAAGATAGGTGGAGGAGGTTTGGGGAGATGGGAGAAATGAGCGAAAGTGGTCTAACAGTAGAAACTTCCAGTTATAAGATAAGTAAGTCCTAGGAATGTATGTACAGCATGCTGACAATAGTTAATACTATGTTGCATATTTGAAAACTAATAAGAGAGTAAATTTTAAAACTTTTCACCAACTATGTGTACTGATAGACACTAACTAAACTTATTCTGGTAATCATACACCAAATAATTACGTTTTATATGTTAAACTAGTACAATGTTATAAATCAATTATAAACAAACAAACAAACAAACCAAGGTAAAAAGTCCACATCTTTCACAACCAAACACTACTAGAAGGGTCAAGGCTATGGTTTAGAGCAGGTGAGTAGCTTTTAAAAACTAGCAATTTCTGCTCTCCACTTAGAATCAAACTAAGCTAAAATCTCTGGGGCTGGCACTGGATGTCAGTCTTTTTAAAAAAGCATTCCAGATTATTCTAACATGTGGGAGAGTTGAGACCATCGGTACAGAGCATCTTTGCTGTGTCTGTTCCATTTGTGGACCCACATTGCTCTCTCTGAGCACAGGAAGCAAAGTGGAGCAGAGGAGTCCAGCCCCAATCTTGAGAACCTGTGAATAAGCTGCTTTACATGGCAAAAGGACTTTGGTAGTGTAAGTGAGGTTTGGGGCCTTAAAAGAAAAAGGTTATCTTGGATTATCTGGGTGGGCCCAAACAAATTATAGAAATCCTTAAAAGCAGAACAAGTTACTATTGTTGTTTCCTTTGAAGAAAAGTTATGATTGAATTTTTATCTGCTCTTTCACTGCTGTGGAGGATTTAACATGCCTGAACATATTCAGATTATGCCATGCTTAGAATATGCACATTATTTTTTTCCAAAAGTCCGGCAATCTTTTATTTTCTAATTTTAAGGCTATTATTGTTTAATCTGTTCTCATTACAAGGTGCAAGACAAACCAGAAAACTTCCTTGGAATTCCAGGCAAGACAGGTTGTTAATCAGCCCCTTCCCACCACTCTCACCTCCAAACCTGACAAACCCTAGGAAAACCCATGGCTGGCTATCCTCTTGTCAGCCCAGTTTAGCCCAAACCCAGGGTAATCCTCACTTATAGAAGGTTCTTCAGACAAATCTAGAGCTCCTCAGGGGCTATCACCCTTCCTGTGATAATGCCAGCACTTCAAACTGATGCATGTGGAGCTCACACAAAACCAGGCACATTGGTTACCACTTAGAACACCAAAGACTCAACTTAGTGCAAAACACTATAGCATGCCCAAGAGTAATGTGAGAACATTCCCAATGTCTTAGTGTATCTCCAAGGGCACAGTCACCTAGAAAAATAATGATAGTAATTTGAAACACTCCTGATTTGTTTTGTTGTAGCCCTCAGCCCCCAATAGACATACAGACCACCAGAAATCAGTGAGTTATAGGACACGCATTCTTTATTCAGCCAGCTGTGTCTTCCAGGGTTACGCAGACCCCAAATTAAGCAGCCTCAATATGTAGAGGTACAAGATTTTTAAGCCCTAAACCCTATTCTTCATCCTGTTTAAACACACAAGTCTATTTTTCTTCTTTTACTAACTGTCAACCTACAGGTCGGTTGTGCGAGTGGGTACAGAAGCAGAAAGCTTATTGTTAGAGCATTGTGTTCCCATGGGCGATAGCCAAACAGTAATTTTCCAGCTAGCACAGTTTTATTTGTTTAGGTCAGGGTTAACTTAATTGTCTTTAAAACTACGAACTTTCTGCAGCATGAAAGGCTGAGGCATCACCATTGTTTTCCTGAAAAGGTATTATTTGTTTTCCTAACTCAAGCGCTTTTTGTTTGTTCACACACAAAAAAAGAAATTGGATGAATAAAATGAAGATTGATGAACTTAAAACAAAGATATTAATACAGCACTATTGAAGGCTGAGTAGAGTAAGGGGACTCTTTGTTCATCCTCTAAAATTAAAAGGCCCCAAATGAGGTAGTTCTATTTACCACAGTTTGAAGGAATTTAAAAGGCAGGAGGTAAAAGTCAGCAATGAGAAATCTGACCTGCAATCACTTAGGACAATAGGCGGATTACTCAAGATAAAGATAGATTAACAAAACAGAGTAGTTTGGCTCCACCTTCAGCTGGGGACCCGAAATCTATATACACAAAGGTGGTGAATGGTCTAGGTTTGGACAAGAGTGGGCAAAAATGTCTAGATTGGCTTCTTTACATGGGGGCCTTGTGGGTCCCATGCGTGGCTAGTGATCCAGGCTCGCTGCTAGGCCTTGTGGGTCCCATGCGTGGCTTGTGATCCAGGCTCGCTGCTAGGAATAGGACTGTGGATTTAGAATGTTACATTACTGAAGTAGGACGCCTGTACCCAGCTCACGTAAGCACAAATCAGCTTATTGTATCATGCATGTATGGCAGAATATTGTACTCTGTTATATAATATAGAGTGCTTATGAGGTCCCCTGACAAAGCAGGAGCAGAAGCATGTTTCCCACATTAGAAGTGTGCTCTTGACATGAAGGTGGTAACTGCCCTTTCAGTCTCAATCGACCCCTCTTGCATTCTTCCAAATGGGTGTCTCACCACTGAAACCTTCCCTTCTTGATCAGCTTGGCACTGGCTAAGTGAAAACCCATTGTGGCACCAAACCTATTTGTGGGCTATGATTAGATTGAGAGAATAGAGAGATATAAGCATTGATAGGATTAAGGTAAAAATTAGGATGAAAATTGGAATGTTTAAACAGGTTTTAAGTGAAGAGATTATATCTCCTTTATGTGAATGTTTTATGGTAATGGATATTACGTCTGACTTGGGAACACTTTCCCTATCAAGTATCATAAGATGGAAGGCATGTAAACCTACCCTTCGAGCAACATGTATTGGACAGGCTCAATGTAAACCAAACAGTATAGAAAGGAAGCTGCAGTACCAGCACAGACACATTCTCCGTACAGTAGTCCTGTGAGCAGCAGCTGCTGAAGCTTATGGCAAAAGCCTCTGAGCACCTCTCAGTGATGACTATTGGGACTTTGAACTAGAGAATTTCCATTCAACGGGCAGTTACTAGCTTGCTATTGGGCATTCATTGAAATGCCCCCTGTAAAATCATCTTGAAACCCGAAATACATGTGATTTCTTGGGTAATGGAGAAACACTCTAAATTGAGGACAGTGCCTAGGAGTTCCATAAAAATGCAGAAGTGGTTTATACAGGATCATGTTACCAGGAGAATGAATGCAGGGGGGTTAATAATTGTGAAGAGGGAGCCTCTTTTACCTTGGGACTGACTTTGGAACTGTACAAGGAGCTGCTGGATTCTATTGTTACTTGAACAATATCTTGTGAACAGTTCTTAAGTGACCTACAAAAAGCTACTTGGTTTATGGGTGACAGTTCCAAGTGAATGGATAACATTCTGTTCAGAAGGCTGCTGCTCTGATCAAGGAAGGTAAAACAGATCTGCTCCGTGAGCTAAACTGCATACTGTTTTCCTCACAGTGATGGAAGAATTGAACAATAATAAAAGGCCCTATGGATTGGTTTTTACACACTTATGGGCAGTGGCCATATGTTTAGGCAGAAGAGCAATAAAAACCTGGCCCATTGAAACAATGCCCACATGTGGCACAGTCCTATGGAAAACATTATGGGAACCTGAGAGGTGCATTAAAGCAGTACATGTTGATACCCATCATTACAACTCCCTTCCAGGTTTAGAAGCTGATTAGAATTAATGAGTGGGTATCTTGCTTTCCTCACTTGAGGTGGCCATCTGAATCCATGAAGTAAGTGGATATTGGGGGCTGCAGCAATGCAGAGATGGCCTAATCTAGACATATTCCCCTTGCGTTGTCTGAGGCACAAAATACCAAAGAACCACTCTGTCTGCCAACAAGAGACAGAGACTGAAAATGGCTGTACCGCAGATGCCCTGCGGGTAGGGTCTTGAGCCTGGCAGGCCAGTCAGACTGATGCTGGTAGTTGCAGAGCAGTGGCTACAAATCTGTCTTAATGGAAGTAGACACTGACACTGGACTGGGCTTGGCTTCCCTGCTGGTAGGAGCAAATGCTCAGAGTGCTATAAAATAACCAGAACAGAAGACATTACACCGATTTGGACCGCCAAGTCACATTTCTTCAGGCCAAGAAACATACCCTACAGCCCATAGTATCTGGCATGGTATAGGTCCCAGGCCTGGCTGGTCTTAGGTCTGGTTGTGATCCAGGCTCACGGTGGGGAATAGGACCTCGGATTTAGAATGTCACAGTAGTGTAAGAGGGTGCCTGTGTCTAACATATGTAAACATAATTTGGCTTATTATATCACGCATGTGTAGCTGAATGCCACTACTGTACTCTGATATGTGTGGAGCCCATGCGGTCCCCTGGGGAGCAGAAGAAGAGCAGAAGCAGAAGTACACTCCCTCCAATAGATCTGCACTCCCCTCTATAAAGTTGGTGCCTGCTGCTGTTTCATTCTCATGTCGGCCCCTTGTGCATTTTTCCAACTGGGTGTCTCACCACCGAAACCTTCCCTTTTCTATCAGCTCAGTGCTAACACATGGGCAGAGAGATATCCTCCTCAGAGTAATGGTTTGGGAAAAAACTGGAATGGGCAATTGAAATGTTGGTTATCTAAAACAAAGTGACAGGGATAGAGAGTCATGAAGGAGTGGCTTACACACCTTCATGAGTGTGTGTTCACACTCAACCTGAACAGGGCTATAAGAGTGCCCCCAAAAGAGAGATTTATCTCTTTTTCCTGATGGATGTGGGGAGGGGTTGGGGCAGGATGCTGATACAAATAGATAAATTTCCCAAGTGGGGAGGATGTAGGTATGACTATATTTCACCTCAACTTTCTTCCTGCAACGACAAGTGCCAGAAATAGAAATAATTCCTAAGCAGGAAATTATAAATATATTGTTAAACCTTTGTGCAGAATTCCTAAGGGGCTGACAGTGACTGCAGCTGTATTGCCCAGTGGTCAGTTAGCCCACTAGTTGTGTATTATGTGACCCTCTCCTCTATGAATGGGAGCGGATGGAGGGGGTGGCACTTGCTAGACAGGTATTGCTGCCTGCAGTCTAGACCAGCACAGCAGCCAAACCTAACATTCCTTCCGAAGGTGAAAAAGCTTGGTATAAGTGTAGAGAATGAGGAATAGTAGCTGCAGATAAAAGAATGAGTAAATGGGTTATGTAATGAGGGAAATCTAATATTACATTACCACCTCAGAAGGGATGTGAGCAGGAGTTATTGTCTCTTAGCTCAGTTACAGAAGATGCCTGAAAAGGTGAAGCCATGTATAGCTGAGACCATTTCTGCTTTTGTGGCCTGGCAAGATTGAATGGAGCCTGAAACCTGAGTGGCCTCATCCTGGAAGACATTTTCATACAATAGGATGATGGACTGGACTAATTTTAAATGACTGAATGGGACTCTACTAATGTGCCAGTATTTTTTTAACTGCTAAGATCTTTTTACTATAAGGAATCAGAAGCAAAACCCAGAAGGCAGCCTGTGGTATAGAAAATATTTGATCTTTGTCCCTGGTCCTGGCTCCCCAAATCTCTCTAGTGGCAAGTGTGTCTTTGGGAGGCTAATGAGATGACTCTGGGCTGAGGGGTCCTAGATAGCTTCAGGATGAGGGCTGTTCACTAGAAAAACCTAGGTATAATTAGGGGGTTGGAACTTTCAGCCTCACTTCCCAACCTCTGGGGAGAGGCACTGGAGGTTGAGTTCAATCACCCATGGCCAATGATTTAATCAACCATGCCTATGTTGTGAAGCTTCCATTTCAAAAACCCTTAATGGGTTCAGAGAGCTTCTGAATTGGTGAAATCTTGCTCCAAGTCCACAGTGACAAAGGCTCCTGCATTTGGGACCCTTCCAGATCTCACCCTCTGTACGTTTTCATCTGGCTGCTCACGTGTAGCTTTTATAACAAACTGTAATAGTAACCTTAGCACTTTCCTGGGTTCTATGGGTTGTTCTATCAAGTTAGCAAACTTGGGCAAGGGGGATCTATCACTCAGTAGCCAAGTCAGAAGTTCAGGTAACATGGGGACCTGATGCTTGAGACTTGCATCTAAAGTGAGTCCAGTCTCATGGAGAGGAGCCCTGAACATGTGGGGTCTGATGCTAACTCCAGGTAGTGGTGGAATTCTGTGCAGAACACCCAGGTGGCATCAGAAAATCGGTGCCACAAAGAGATGCAGAGTAAGAGTAAGCAAGTGAACCTCTACCTTTTCTCATCCCAGAGCAAAAGATAAGCAAATATAAGCATTTATAACATATCCTCGGGTCTCTTACCAGCTGTTCATGATCCAGACTTTGAGTGGAACTACATCTAAACTAGAAAACTAAGATGGTGTTTTGTTTTTTGTTTGTTTTTCAGTCCTTTGTGGAAGTCCAATAAAAAAATAATAAATTCTAGAGATTCTCTCCTCAGAAGTATTTCCATGTACAAGGAAATATAAATATTAATATAACACACCAGTGCACACGTAGGCCCACTAAAGGTTTTCAGACCTTGGAGTTCTAATCCCAGTAAGAGACAAAGGCAGGGGGTAACCACCTCACCACCCTACGATGCCACTCCACTTATTTATAAGTATAAACTGGAGTTGATAAAAGTTGGACCCCATAACCAATCATCAAGAGACTAAGTCGAAAAACATCATTTATTAGTCAGCCCCTGTTCTTCCAGCCAAACCTGAGTGCCTCCAAAGTATTAGAGAAAGTTTCAGTCTCATATCTTTGCTCCAAGAATTGAAATTTGTCTTTTTTTTCCCATCCTTCCCCACCCCCAACCCCAGCACCTGAACTCTCTTCCTACATTAGGAGACTTCCGCACGCAAAGAGTCTTGGAGGGAAGCAGAGATGACCCCCCTGCATTAAAGTGGGAAACCCACTTTCCCAAATATTCCTGTAGCTGGACCTGGCATGAGGTCAGGTGACTACATGCCAGACTCTAACTCGGGACATGGTGACACAGAGGTGGAACTGTGCAAACACATCTGGCAGTTAACAACATGCAGTTGCCAGAAGCAGCAGCAATAGTGACCTCAGCCCCAGGGTCCACTGTCCAGCATGAGGGATGCCAGTGGTGTGAGCAGTGACATCTGTGCCCAGCAGCAGCAGGGGCAGTCGTCCCTATGTGGGACCCGACCTTAGGTGGACTGCCGATCTGTTCCTGGCTGTGTAGCTTTGAGCTTGTTCTGTGAACTTCCCTAAAATAGTATTAGACCCCACCATTACATACACGTATGTCTAAATTAGAAAAAATTGAGATTCCATTGTTTGCTCTAAGAACTCAGTCTGGGGAATAGTCTCAGAGAGCAAGCATTCAGAGATTTTATTATACTGTCCTGTGACTCACTTCCTTAATCTTTCACCTGTCTATAATCCCTTGTAGAGAAAACACTTAATTATCAACATCACATCTTAATTGACAATATGTATCTTCCCCTTGCTTTCTGAGGGGCAAAAAACCCACTTTATTTAGATTTAAGAGCCCTCCCCGCCCCGAACTCTGTTACTGATCTCAGCGTTTCCCAATCTGATTGAATCCCAGGATTGTTTGTGGGGTTTTTGCAAAACCCTCAGGATCCTGCCAGACCCACTGTGTCAGAATTAGGCACAATGCCAAGAATAGCTTTTTTAACAAGCCATGCATGTGAGGCTGATGCACAGCCATGTGGGAATCCTGGTCAAGGTTCTTGCTACTAAAAGTGTGATCTGACCAGCAGCATCAGCGCCTTGTTAGAAATCCAGATTCACACCCTCTGCTCCAAAATTTCTGAGACCTAACAAAATGTCCAGGTGAGTTCTGTGCACAGACAAGTTTGAAACTCCCTTGTCTATGTATTTTCCAGATGCAGAACCAGAACTGTGCCATCTGCTCTGTGTGTGTGTGTGTGTGTGTGTGTGTGCATGCGTGCGTGTGTGTGTGTGTGTTTTCTGATTAGACCACTCAGCAGAGGAGAGGGGAATGGGGAGAGCAGGGTTCAGTCTGGTCCATTTCTCTATCTTTTTTCTTTTCTTTTCTGGGAAGGCAACCCTTGGTTGACCTCAAAGTTTACAAGGATCTTGTCAGCTTACAATCCCTTATTTTTATTTTTATTTTTTTTACATCTACAGCACTTGGTCTTCCTAGTTGGTCTCCTATCCAAGTACTAACCAGGCCTGACCCTGCTTAGCTTCTGAGATCAGATGGGATCAGGCTTGTTCAGGGTAGCATGGTCACAGACCATTTCTATTTATAACCATCACTCCCTCAGTGACCTCATCCGTTCTCAAGGCTTT
The DNA here is from genome assembly GCA_015472975.1 of Rousettus leschenaultii. Taxonomy (NCBI): domain Eukaryota; kingdom Metazoa; phylum Chordata; class Mammalia; order Chiroptera; family Pteropodidae; genus Rousettus; species Rousettus leschenaultii. Next base: position 48,342 of record BNJM01001005.1, on the reverse strand, counting down.
AAATATTATTTATATGTGTCTCTTGTATTTCTAACAGACACCTCAGCTCCAACATGTCTTAAAATGAACGCATGTGATAACCTCCTAAAATATCCTCTTTCCAGAGTCTTCTCCGTCTTTGTTGCTGGCAACTCCATCTTTCTAATTCTGTATTCTGAGATTTCTTGTATCCTTGACTCATACTCCAGATTAACCCATAGGAAACTCTGTAAAGTCCATCTTCAGAATGTACTCAGAGCCCCACCACTTCCACTATCTCTACCGCTCACCCTGCAGTTTCCTACTGCTTCCCTGCTGCCTCCCCTGACATTTGCCTCCTAAGTCGGCTCTCAGCACAACAGCCACAGCGATCTTTTTAAAGGAGTCATACCTGTCCCTCTTCTGCTCTAAACTGTCTTGTAACTCCCACCTCACTCAGAGCACAGGTCAGCGCCCCCCAACATCCTCCAGGCCCACATGGTCTGGCCGTGCCTCTGCCTCATCTCCATTACTCTCTGTTACAGCAGCACCAGCCCCTCCCTCCTTCCAGACACCACAGACACACTCCTGCCTGGGGTGTTCCCACTGAAGGTTCCTCTGCCTGGGAAGAACTTGGATAATTTCTCATGTCCTTTAAACCTTTTCTCAAGGTCACCTTCCCAGAGAGGATCACACTGACCTCCCAAAGCAAATCACCCATCTTCCCTGTTCCCCCACCTTCACACTCTGGATCACCACCCCCACTACATTTTCCCCCACAACACTTATCCTCTTCTAACATAAACACCTTCCTTATTTACTGTGCTTATAGCATATAGTCTGTCTCTTCCCACCTGAACATATGCTCCACAAGATGAGCAATTTTTAAAATTTTACTTCACTGATATTCCCCAGATGCAAAAACTGTGTCACGTATCTGGCAACAACCATTATCAGTTGAATGAATGATCAGTGTACAGCACCTCTCTATTGTTAGAGACAGTATCTTTAGCAATATGGCCTCAGATCAAATGCTGTTTTGTGGAAGCTACAGCACAGTCCACTCACATTGGCATCAATGTCACCTCTACTTTTCTCACAAGTGCTGCTCTTCCTTCCTTCTCCCCATCTCTTCCTGCCACACCAACCCTCCTACACACCACAACACACAATTATATTTATTTCTTCATAAAACAATGATCTTTGACTTATGGATCTTATTTTTCAACCAAATAGAAATAGAAAGTAGACACTCCTTTATAAATCTGAATTTGGACTGGAGCCAATATCAGAGCTAAAGGTGGGCAAGCAGAGCAGAATTTTAACAGGAATTTATCTAAGATGAGAGATTACAAGGTCCCTTCTCTCTGCTAATTCTAAAAGATTCTGGTTCCTCTGAGAGTTTGCTCAAAGGTGGAAAGAACAATCAAGCCGTAGAAGGAAACAAGAGCAGGATAATCTGAAAATTCATCTCTTGATACCACAGACTCCTGTGTGCAGGGACCACTCCAAGCCTGGTGGGGACCATAAAAAGGAAAACACCCCCTGCTGATGACAGATAGGAGACACCATAAGGAAAATGAGTCCAGGACTCCTAACAAGAACAAAAACAGTCATATTCCTCTATGAAAACAAACCAACAAACAAAAACAAACACCTAGAGGATGGGGGTAAGGGCCAGACCCAGGCCTGAGACTAGGCTGACACAGCCGCATGAAGCCCTCACTGCCCACAGTTCTGGAGATATTCTTTATTAGAATCATTTACGAGGCCTGGGTGATGTTTGAGTCCCTGTGAACACAGGTCCTTGTGGGACAAACGTCCTCTGAAAGAAAATGGACAAAGGAGCAGAGAAGTGTCACAGCTGAAGAGAGATCATGTCAAAGTCCACAATGCACTGAGCACTGACTGGGCGCAGGCATCATACATGATTGGTCTCACAGTCTCTTCTGCAACAGCAAATACAAGAATTCTGGGCAGTTCTCAGGGCTTCCATTTATTTCATCTCTCAAAGTTAGGATTGTCTCTTTTAAACACCCCACCAACCCTCCATGGCAAGAACTGAAAAAAATTCATATTTATATCATTCCAAAAAGGCAGTAAAAAGGTGCAGCTCAGCACAACATGAAATAAAGACAGGGACAGGAATGGCACGGCCTCTGCTGGAACAGGAGCACGGGTCAGGGAAGTAACTAAGGTCAGTGTGAGAAGGGGGTTTGATGGGCAGGGAGTAGTCCAGTCTCCCCACTTCTTCACATTATGCTGATAAGAATGCAGACACATTCAGACGCCCTTTGCAGAAAGAGAAATCAGAGGGTCTTCAAGTCACAAAGTGGGAGCACGCACAAAACTTGCATCACTCGTTCCCCAACAAGGCCGCTGTCTCATGCTACAGAAAAAAATAATCCCAAACAAATTCAGGGTAGTCGCTGTATGTGGTGACATTCTCAACACTCCACCACATGCTCAAAATGTCCCAAAGAATGCACATTACCCAGTCCTGTCCCCTCTTTCCCAACCCCTCACCACTTTAGGCCACCCAGGGTCTCACCTTTAGAATTCGTGAGAGACACATCAGAGCTCTGGGTACTGTCACTGTCTGGGATGTGGTCAAAACAGGATGTGGTCAGAGCTCACAGGAGATGTGGGTAAAGGAGGAATTATGGGGGTGGGTGAGCTCCCCCCATAGGCTCCCATCTACACTATCCCAAGGGTCTCAGGGATCACTCCCCACCATTCTCACTTGCAGCCTGAATGTAGATTCCTCCTTTTCCACCCATGGGAAGAAAATACCTTGTGAGAAGCCGGGGAAGGGGAGAGGGGGCCATGAGGTGCCAAAGGAACCCCCTAGTCCTGGACCCCAAGGAAGTTTGCAGACCTGTGACTTCAGACTCAGGACTCAATGAGGAAACCTAAGAAAAGTACATGTGGAGGGAATGGACCAACCACCCTCCTTGAAGTCTGTCCTCAGCAGGGACCTTCCCTTTTATCTTGTGACAGCTAGAAGTCAGGTCCCTATCACCAGAATCATTGAGGTGATAAATCTGTCCTTCATTTTTACACGTGCATTAATACAGAGTAAGTGTAGCAGATGGCGCCTCAGGCTGGGAAGGAACGTGTGTATGGATGGTACTTCCCATTAACGAGGCAGGACACACTCTACCTGGGGCTTGAAACCCCACAGTGGGACCTATGGGGGGAGCTCATCCACCCCACCCCTTCCCTACCTGAGCGCTTCCTCCTCCACATCACAGCTCCGACCACAGCTCCAGTGACCACAACTCCAAGGAGGACCAGGGCAGCAAGGACAACCACAATGGGGATGGTGGCTGGAGGCGGCTCTGGAAAGGGAAGGGACAGTGTGCGCCCTGACCCACAGGCCTCAGCCTCAACCCTGCTAAAGTCCTCCAGGGGCTCCTGAGAAGAGACTGCGCCCACCGCCCCCTCCTCACCCCATCTCAGGGTGAGGGGCTGGGGCAGCCCCTCGTGCTGCACGTGGCACGTGTATCTCTGCTCCTCTCCAGAAGGCACCACCACTGCCGCCCACTTCTGGAAGGTCCCGTCCCCTGCAGGCCTGGTCTCCACGAGCTCGGTGTCCTGGGTCTGGTCCTCCCCGTCACGCTGCCAGGTCAGGGTGATCTCCGCAGGGTAGAAGCCCAGGGCCCAGCACCTCAGAGTGACCTCACGGTCAGAGATTGGGTGGTGGGTCACGTGTGTCTTTGGAGGGTCTGAGGAGAAGGGTCAGAAGATTCAGAAACTTTACATCCCTCATAGGACACTCCACCAGTGCTCTGTGACCATCCTGAGAATGCTTAGGACAAGTGGGGTGGGGGAAGGGAGCACAAAACCCAGACACCAGTCTGGACATAGGTATCTGAAATGATCTCCTATTGTTTAGGAAGTTATAGAATTCGGCTGAGACAGACCAGGTTCAGAGAGAGGTCTCTGAAGGGGAGAGAAGGGATTCCTGGTCCTGACCTGGGCGGGGGCCAAATGACTCAGAAAAGCTGGAGTCAGACCTCAGACCCACTGGATGCGGGGCAGTGAACATGCCCGGAGAGAAAAAGTCCCCAGAGTTCTCATAGCAGCTGCCACAGTCAAAGGGAACCGCTTGCTGATCGGTTATTCCCAGATGGTCTCCTCCTCCCTCCCCTGATTCGGCACCCCTCATTGTCCCTGAGGGAAGGTAGGCCCTCTGGCAAGCCACCCTCTGGTACTGGATGTGAAAACCCACAGGGACTCATTTTCCCGACCACAGGATGCGGGTGCTCTGGTCCCACTTTCCTCCATCCTTGGAGGAGCCCCCCAC